>PVHY01002293.1:73238-130709 GCA_004024945.1 Uropsilus gracilis | reverse complement strand
AGAAAGTGACAGACCGGCCTTGGCAATGACAGGGCTGGTATCATCGATGGTGGAATAGCATAAAGGGGTAGCACATGGCTACAGATCAGTTTACGGTCATGAGAATGATCACCCCATAATCCATATCAGTCAGCATGCAAACATTTGGGACAGGTAGGCGTTAAATTCAATCTCTTTAAGTTTGACTCAGAAAATGTGCAGAATATTGGTACACTGTGATACACAAGGTGACATTTGTGGAGAACAGTGCGAGGAAGTCAAACTTGGCCAGTGCAGGTCCTCTTCCTGGCTGATGAGGTATGAGAGTTTAATCTCCCAGGACAGCAATGATGGACATGAAACAGAATGTAAGGGAATTAAAAAAGAAATACAACAAATACAACTTTTCATTAGCAAGGAAATGTGGATGATACCAAGTCCCAGGGACTAAATTTGCTAAATTGCCAATTTATTCTAAGTATAGCTGTGTTCCTCTATTAATTTTTATCTTTATAGAAATTTTAATAATGAGTTTAGAGTATGGACCTGAACTGGTTATGAGATAAGGGGTTTTACTAAGTGAAACATGAGAGACATCAAATAATCCAATGTTCTGGGCTTCTAATCCAGGAAATAATCAAGTATGAATAGATAGCCACCAAAGGCAAGACCGTTCTACACTTTAATTAATTAGGTGATTGTTAGATTTATGCCCATATTTCTTAAGCTACCATTGTCAGGAATCAAAAATAAACTAGATTGTGTCTACAGTGGCATTTTATTTTTATTTCTCAGTTTTTTCACTTGACATATTTTCTAGTCATTTCATTCACATAAAGTTACTTTTAGGCAAGATATAAATATGACACACCTACTAACCATTATCATTAAAAAGAGAAAAATAAATGTCAGTTTGCGCATTATTTTTCATCCCCATCCCATATTCTACACCTTTATTTGGAATTTTATCAGTTTATTTTATAAGTAATCAGGTTCAATCCCCTGAATTGAGATCACTTGGAAAAAAAGAACACTTTATAGGTAACCAGAAAATTATTTTTAAATATTTCAATGTATTTTCCAAGAGTCTTTGAAAACAATCTGCTAAGTCTTTGCCAAAATCTCCATCTGTTCAATAAATAAAACTCTGCTTTTGTCATGTGTGGAAATAACTGAAACTAGCTGGCTTTCTTCTTTCCACCATTCTTTAAACTTATGATGGATATATTTCCTATTACTGCCATGAATAAGATCACAAGTTAAATATAGTTTGAATATAACATAAAACTATATATATATATTATACATAAAACTTTGCAGGACCATTAAAATATTTAAAATATAGATTGTTCATTCTACTTACAGGTCTTATAGCAGGAATTTTTAAAAGGACTATACTTAGTAACTCCCCAAATATATTACTACTAATGTAGATTGCTACTAATATTGCTATGTAGAGTAATCATAATAACAATTTATTAGATACTACTCATACTACCCTTAACTTTCATGGTTTACATTTATTCTGTGTTTTGTATTTAAAATATCTTTTTATATTATCAGTTTCATTTCTGGAAAAGGTATATTATTACCATAAAAGATAGAGCTAAAGCCTACCTCTTAATGTTTAGATACAGAATAGAAAGATATTTAAATGCATATTTTTATTTTTATCCATGTATATTGCTTTACTCCCAGGAGCTTTAAGGCATAGTTTTTCAACTCCAGCTGTCAAACACTAATCCTTTAAGTTTTTGTGTTGTTTAATTAAAATGACAATTAAGCCTTATCATTTGCTCATAACACCAGGGAAAAATGAAAACAAGCCAAAACACCTCCCACTCCTTAATGAATATATATTCTTCTCTTAGCTAAGATTATTAGCCCAATGAATTTTTTGTACAATAAACTGTTTTTAACTCCCTCTCACAGTGTCATAGATATGATAATACTTTATATAGCACATTGTGGTTTTCATACCATTTTAAAATACATTTTATTGTAATCTTCCAAAGATCATAGAAATTCTCACTAATAACTTCAAGAGTATCACCCAATAAACACAGGAGGAATTAGATAGCGAATATGATACCCATGACGCAAGGAGATAATGAAGCACCCAGTGCAGATGACAGGTCAAATTCTGCCCCCTAGCGGCAGACTCTGCCCAGGTAAAGGGAAGATGCCTGTGCGGTGTTATGGTCTGAATTCTGGGTACGATGTGCTGAGCCAGTGATGCATGAGACCTTGTTTGACCTAGGAAACACACCTGCATCAACTGACCGGGCCCCTCTGAGAAAACTCTAGGACTACAAACGGCACACCTTTTCAGAGGCAGGTCCTTTAGAGCTGTATTAATTGACAGTCATCTTGGTCTAGGAGCTCCCTACTACCTGCTTCCCACTCCTAGCTCCTTGCCCTTGAATATCTCCTTGATTGTCTAGGGAACTGTACCTTAGAAATAACAAGCTAGCTATCTAATAACAAGCAGTTATGAAGACAACACATACCTTAGTTTTCACCCTCTGAATTCTGTAACTATAAAAGATACTGTTTACAATAAACTTTTCTGTATGCCTACTTTCTGTTTTCCACCTGCAATTGTTTTCCTTTAAGACTTCAAGCAAGGAATAGGAGTGCTCAGAGTCCCTCCATTTGGTCTATCCTGCACAACACGTGCCCAGGCCTGGGTTCACTAGAAACCCACAGCCAGGGACTTCAGGGAAGATGGGGAGCTGAGTGACCCTTGTGAACCTGATAAAAGGAATCTACAAGTAGAAGCTCTCTTCATTAGCACTGTTGTAGAAGGGAGCTGCCTGCTGGGCCTTCCTTACATAACCTTCTCTCACCAAGAGGGGATGCCCAGTCTAAGGTGAAGCATGCTTTTACCCCACCCTACTGGTCCAATAGCTGCAATTCCACCTTGAGCCATTTTTTAGTAAATGGATCTTCCTCTCTACCCTGGTTAAAATAAATTATTATTTTGCCTCCATTTTGTTGTACCAAAGACTTTAAAGTTTATTGTACCCAGAACTGGAAGGAAATGATTTGACCCAGAAAAAGAGGCTTTCAGCAAGTGGCAGAATCAGAACTCTAGCTAGTTCTCTTGACTTAACTCATTAGTTTTCCACTAAGTTGACATTGTTAATGAGAGAAAAACAAATCCCTTTGGGCAAAAACTTATAGAAGAGGATAACTTCAGGGGAAAAAAGTCATAGTATTCATGATAAAACCAAGAAAAACAACAAAATGCAGTGTAGTAACCAGTTGCACAAGAATCACCAATTATTAATTAATTCTATTCACTGAGGAAGGGTTTTAGCATAGGGCCCTGACTTTCCCACCTCTAAAATGAAAATTGCTTCAACAATATCTCCCTGAGGTGAAATTCTATAGATCAAAAGCAGAACTAACTGGATCTCAAACATTACTTTCATTTGGAAGATCAGATGTTATATTGCAAATATCAGCATTACTTTCATCACTGATCTTTAGTGTTCACGTTCATTATTATTCTGAATAATTCATGTTTGCTATTATTCTGAAATTTTAACATGCATTTGCTCACTTATATGTTGCAGATACATGAATCAAGTTATTCTATCATCTCTGTTTCTTCTGTGAAGAAAAATAGACTCTGAATTTAGGTAACTGACCCCAGATCTCTCAGTCACAGGTTATAGGAAGTCAGAATTTGAGACCAGGTATGTATGTATGTATGTATGCATGTATGTATTCAATTGATTTTTGCTTTGAAGATCTGCTTTTATCTTTTTAATGATTGGAGTCTGAAAATTCTATTTCAAATCAACTTAACTTAAAAAATATGTTTATTAGCAGGCAGGTCTGATTTAACATATTGGATATATTTAAAATAAAATGCAAAAAATAAAATAAAATGTAACATACTTTAGTATGTACATTACCACTTCCTATTACTTACCTGTGTCATCACTGTTGACTTTAAATTCACTTAGCTTCTGTCAGAGTACTTTTTTCAATAGAATGATTACTGTTCATGTATGCATTGGCACTTTGACCCTGTTCTTACAGAATTAGTTCATGACTAGATTTCAAAGAGATTATATAGAACTTGTTATGAACATATAATGAGAACATTGTTAATGACAATTCTCATGATATATTTGAAAATAGTACTTTTAAACAGGTTGATATTTGCAAAATAATTGAGAAGATAGCACAAAGTATTATATCTGTTAGCACAGACATAGGTTCCTCTATCATTAACCTTTTGTATTAGTATCAGTGGGTATGATATGAGGCATGCTGAGACTCCCAAACCTTCAAGATTCAGTCTGTCATCCACTACATAAAAACAAAGCATACTCTTAGTGTGAAAGAAAATGTATATAGACAGAGAGAAAAGAAGAAAGCTAATAGCTCCTCAATGAAACACCCTAACTTGTCCATTCCTTTTTGGTAAATGCCTAGTCAGACAGGGTTGGCCCAAAGCAAGGACAATGAGGACTGAAAACTGGCCACAAATTCTAAGGCACATTATGTCAGGGAATCATAGTAAAGGGCAAAAAGGACCAGACAAGTCTAGAACCAGAGTAACGAAATTAAAACACAAATGAAGGTGTTGGCCATCATCATCCTCCCCACATGTGTATGGGTCTCAACTTCATGTTAGAGATTCTACCCCGCTTTCTAGCCACACCACACTGGTGATCAATTCCATAAAACTAGGATCCCCATCCTTTTCAGCCAGGGACTGTGACTCAGGGCAAGACTACCCCTCTCCTATCATGTGATCTACAATAAATGTTCCTTGATTGAACCCTTAATTACGTTTCTGTTGTGTAACCATCCCATCCTCCCCACCAATTGTTATGTAAGCAGCCTGTGATGTAAGACAAATGTAGTGCAGGCATCAGGCTCACCAATCTGTGTAGGTTCTTTTTTGGTCCTAGTAGTTACACAGACAAACCAGGCAGGGCACAATAGGCCCAGTGCCAGAGCCACTGGGGAAGGAGGTTGGGAGGCAGGCCAGTCCTACAGTTCCCCAGGAATCTTCATCTTTCTCTGGCCTATCTCTGTCATTCTCTCATGTTCTCTTATGATGCTTGTTCATACTCTCCTGTGCCATCTGTACCCTTTTAGTCCCTCCCTCCTAGACCCAGGTGTGCACACTCACATGCATGCATACCCACTGGACTGCACAATCAGTTAAGGGTGCAATACTACAGGTCCTGGTCACAGGCTAAAAAGTTTGACTGAATCATTTACCCTATAGTCTCTCCCTAAATTCCTTACATAGATCAAGAAAGTGAGACAAAAAAGAAAGCAAATTGATTACCATTATTTAAAGAATACAGATTGCTCTTGTGTTGAGAGCATAGTCTTAGAGGCTGAGGAGTTTCCCTAGTGAAGAAAAGGATCTTTTATTAAGTTTGTCTCCTTTCCCCAATCAGTGAAGTAAGAGCTGCATTCCCTTTTATGATCTAGACAAATGCAGCTGGTGGATCTCATTCAGTATTAGGTTTATCAGTGAACATGTGCTCCCTATCTAAAAACTTCATTTATATCTCAGAGGAAGGATGAAGTAATTTCTGCCGTTTCTGCCATGTGTAATCTCTCCATTGCTCTCCTTGATGTTCTAGGTCCCTAAATGCAGGATAAATATCCCTGGTCAGCTCCATTATTCTTTATAATTTACAGCCATTTACAGTCTCCATATTTATGTTATGAAATTGATTTTTTTCCTTTTGCAAATCTATCTGATGCTACTTTGAGTAATCATCCAGCCTGAGAAGAACCTGCTACTGTGCCCTACACAGGGAGAAGTTTTTAAAATGGACATTTAGGCTATGGGATGCCAGGCATCTCCCCAGCATAAATAAATTGACAGCTTGCGTTTTTCAGGTGACTAGGAAAGAAAATGCTGCTTAAATCAGTAATTGAACCACTTCCAGGTGACTCTCCTCTCTCAGTTCAGATTGACAGGTTTTGAGCACATGGAAATGGGAGCCAGAAATTGATGCTTTGCAGCTGTTTTTTTTTTTTTAATGAGATTAATGCAATGGCAAAATAAAGTCTACTGTAAGAGAGAACTTGCAGCATGAGTCGTGTGTGGAACCTTGGTTTTTCAGATTGAGGCGATTAAAGTTAGCATTCAAGTTGGTTTATAAATTTATTTTTGATGAACTTAGGGTATTTGTATTTGCCAATTAGTGCTAAAGTTAGAATTCTATTTTTCACAAAGATTAAGAGATGGTGCTGTCAAAGGAATAGTGAATACCAAAATCCAAATCAGTGGACGAAGTCCTGACAAACTCCATCTCCATGTGAGGAGATTGCAGGTGTGAGGACTACAGTTCCCAGCATGCCATATGCCTGACTTCCTGAATGGGGGCTTCTGGGAACTAGGAGAGAAGTTATGTATCCAGTTGGAAATTTAAAACATTAAAACTCAGCTGGGACTCATTGTCCTGTTTTCTCCTCTCTGAACTGTACCATGTTCATGCTGGGATTGCCTTCTGCATTACTACTTTCTTCTATTAGGAAGTTAGGAGCAAGAGATGGTACCTGGAATGGATCAAGGGATGGCTGCCCCCCTCAAGCTCCAGGAAGCTCTGGACTCATAAAACATGTAAAAAATAAAAATATAAATGCCCTGAGACCCACACCTTTGAACCCAAACTCCAGGATACCAAAAAGTACTTAGGGGAGGTAAGTATTTGGATCTGGCCAAACTCTCCAAAAATAATAAAACAATTCTTTTAAATCACCAACATTTCTTCTCCCCAGGGGAGGAAGACACCATGGCAACTCCTGCCAAACCCTCTCACTACCGCAAGAGAAGAGTGGAGGTGAGAGTCTAGAACAAGATCAGGAACAGCCCCCCCAACACACACACACACACACACACACACACACACAGACATACACACACACACACAGAAACCCAAAACATGCCATGGATCTAGGCAAAAACCACTCTGGATTTGCCTGCCTACATCTCTTTTCCTCTCTTTCTGGGCATGCCTCCATTCTGTCCATAAACTTTGATTTTGCTTTTGCTAAAGCCATGGATAATTCTTCTCCTATGATAGTTAAGGACCTAGATGTAAGAAGAACGAAGACATGCTTCATACGCCAATGAGATGATACATAGATCCTTGAGAACAATATGCCATTCGATGAAAACTGTCTCTGTCAAAGTGGTAGAAAGAGAATTTACTGTTGCTACTTTTCTGAAGTAACAGGACATGCTCTTAAAACAGAAACAAGAAAATGTCATAGTTCACTATCAAGAGAAAGTGTATCTAAAATGTAGATAATCTTGGAGTTGGCTTGAGGTATTAAACCCCCACAAATATCAAACTCAGTTCTAGTCATCAGCAATGCTTTGATGCCCAATATAGTAACTCTACAATATAGTAACTCTATAGTAACTCTGTTTTATGTTTCCCCAAACTTCTGTGCAGATTCTCAACATTTTATGGAAATTCCCACTTCAGTGGCTGAGACTTGGATAGTTGACAGCACGTTAGTATTACTTGGCAACTTGTTAGAACTAGAGACTCTCAGATCCTGTTCTCTATTCATGAGCTTGGATATGTATTTTACCAAGGTTCTCAGGTATTCCTATTAAATTTAAGGTTTGGAAAGTACTTTCAGGCATAGTCCATCTCTTCTATTCTTCCACATCAGACATTTTCTATTAAATCTAATCCCATAGACCCTTGACTTCAGGTTCACTGTTACACCTTTATAATTCAGTTAGTGACAAATTTGTGTTTCAATGAAAATAATGTATCCATGAAAACAGGACAGTGACTGACATCTTTATTTATTCTTTTTGTAATGAATATGGTATTCTTTACTTATTAAGATAAACAAGGGCCAGAAGAGCACTATTTCTTGTTTAACCTAGTTGAAAAATATTTCAGTTAGTTAAGAAAGAAAAAATATATTTTACATTGCCCTTTATTACACTTTATAACTTTACTAAGCAGCATGTACACATCTATTAGTAAGGAAGTCTTACGTTTACACATTTTGATAAGAATATATTAAATTGTGCATTGTTACCATGGGAATGGAAAATATTCAGACATTTTACACTTGCCTTAATACATATTATTTTACTGTGTTCTCTCTAGCTTTTAAATGAAAATTTTTGTAGATTTTCTTGTGTTTATTTTTAATTCATTTCTTAAAATAATATAATCACCAAATAACTTCCCAGTAAGTAATTGGTTTGTTCCTTGATCTGTCAAGTCATTTTAGAAATGCAGAAGTTGATCTAATGAAGTGGCAGGCTCTTCCCAGCAAGGGTTTGAGGAAACACTGGCTTTAAAAGCAAAGAATTTGATTTCTACTCCTAGTTCTATCTTTGAGTGGGCACAGAATATTTTTTAAAGCACTTACTCATTGTGACATAGTCTCTTTATTCAAAAACATAGAAGCTTCTCAAGAAAGCTACTCTCAACATGGCTTTCTGATCAATAGTTCTATTATTCCACCAAGAGGAATCTCCTCTTAAGTCAAAACAGTCATAGTACTTGTTTTGTAGTTGCCACATTTTTCTGCCAGTGACAACTTCAACTTTTATGTAATGGACTGAAAATTGACATTCGTTTTATTGTAGATTTAGTTGATAATATAACGTTATGTCTTGCTTAGTACTTTAAGCAATTTCCTCAAGCACTTTGATATTAAAGGCTTTAAGCAGCAATATGGATGGTAAATGAAGTTGCTACAAAGCTACTTCACTTTTACAACCATTCCTTAAAGTTTGTGTACTTTAAGTACAATCTAAAACACAAACAAAAAGTGTGATTCACACTAAGTACAATATGATTACAAAATGGGGTGCCCAAACCTGAAGAAATGCCTCCTTGGAAAGTATTAAATGATGATCACCCAATGATCTCAATCCTTAATACCTGAAATATGTAAATGTACTTATTTTCAAATGATTTTTTTAACAAAATGTTAGGATTTTGACAGAAAGTTAACAAAGTTATTTGCATGAAATACAAATACCATCATAAGTACATGCAAGAGAGAGACTAAAGGAAGTAACATAGACACAGAGAGAAAGTAATATGAAGACTCCCGTAGAGATTGTAGTGATGTGCCAATAAGTCCAGGAATGCTGGGGCAATACCAGCAACTCAGTGAACCAAAGGTTGGATTCTCCTTTAGAGCAATGAGAGAAAGTATGGTGATTTTCAGATTTCTGCCTCTCAGAACTTGAGATAATAAACCTCTATTTTTTGTTCTATTAACTTTGCCAAGCTTTATTATTATAATCTTAGAAAATTAAACGTTCATTTTTAGAAATAAATATTTTATAAAATTAAATCTATCCCTCCAAACATGAGTAAGTGGTAATGCTGTATTTAAATAAAATGATCAGAAATATATTCACTTTCAAAAATTGAGTCTAATACTCAATTGTCTGTACCAGTACTAAATTTCATTATCTGGTCTTCAAATTGTAGGAAATTATTTTGAAACATTCTGTGACTCTGCTCAAGAAAGGGATATTTATAACTGATATTCCCTGTTGATGCAGATTTAAATGAAGATTTTTTTTCTTTTCTTGTGTTGTTATTGACTTCTGGAAATTAAGAATATATTGAACATTTTTCTAGCCAAGATCTAGATATAACTTTTCCAAAGGACCATAGAAGTAGACAAGGATAACTTCTGACAAAAGGACCTCATATAAGGCAGCATGAGTTCCTCATTGTAGATAATGAGAAAGTGGAAATTCTTTACTCCAGACTCTAGTAGCTGCAGAATCCAACTATCCAATCAATACTCCGTTGGTTTTTGATGCAAACAATAATGATGTAAGCTTGCAATAATAATATTACTTATACTGGTCAGCAAATGGTTAATTAACTTGTTGCCTCATTCAATCTTAGGCACTCAGAATTAAGTTTAAGATCTGTTATGGAGATCTAATAAATTTAAATACAGTCCTTAAATTTTGTAGTGGTAGTCAAGGAGGGAACCCAAAATTCAAATCTAATATTTAAGATTGCATAATATGGCAAAAACAAGTGCTGGTGAGGATGTGAAGAGAAAGGAACACTTCTATACTACTGATAGGAATGAAAACTAGTACAGCCACTATAGAAAACTGTGTGGAGAACCCTTAACAACTGAAAATGGAACTCCCATTCGCTTGAGCAATCCTACTGCTAGGCATCTACCCAAAGGTTACAAAAACTCTGATCCAAAAAGACACCCGTACCCGAATGTTTATTGCAGTGCTATTTACAATAGGCAGGATGTGGAAGCAACCCAAATGTCCCAAAATAGACATATGGTACAAAAAGCTATGATATTTGTACACAATGGAATATTATTCATCAATCAAAAAAGACAAACATGTCATTTGCAACAGCATGGATGAAGCTAGGAGGACTCATGCTAGTAGAAAGAAAAAAGTCAGAAAGAAAAAGAGAAACTCTGGATGGTATCACTTATATGAGGGATAAAGGGAAAACAAAACAAAAAAAAAGAAACAAGAAAAATTTAAAACTAACTCAGCAAAATTGAAGCATGAAACATGGGGGGGAGCACAAAAGACTAAGATGATGGTTCATGGGTGATAATGTGGTGGGAGAACCCTAGGGTAGATAATGTTGTAAAATAAAACAAATTGAAAAAAAAAAAGGATTCCATAATATACTCAACTGCAAAATTCTATGGAGCAGTAGTGCCAGGGTTAATAAATTGCCTATGCTTCATGTTGCTAGTTCAAATACACAATTCCACACTCCTTATATTTGTATCTTTCTCTTCCTCCTTACTGAACTCTCTATTAATTTCCAGTGTCATACATTCTCTTCCTAAATGACATATCCTTATATCAACTTCATGAACAAGATACGAGGGATCTTTTTCAATAGAAATCTTGTAATGTCTACAAGTCAGGAAACATCACAGACATTAATTTGTATTTACTATTCATCACTTGCACACACTTATCTGAAATATCCTGACTGAAAAGACACTGCTGTCTATTTGCAGAAATTATTATTCATCACAAACTTCCAATGGGAGCATAACTATAGAAGAAGGAATAAACAGAACCAAATTAGTCTTGAACTATTGAAGATATTGTATAAGTACATAAAATAATTAGTTTATAATCCTGTATCTGTTCCTCACTCTAGATGTTTCATTGAATAAATCACATAATCTCTCCAAGCATCAGTTTCTGAATCTACAACATGAAGATATTGGCTTTGCTAGTCTCATGCACTTGTTGGAGCATAAAATTAGAAAATATATTTAAGAAAGTAATTTGCAAATTTGCTAAAAAGAAAAAGCATACAAGTTGGAAGGTTTATTATAAAATCAAGACATTTTTCCTTTTGTAATTCCATGTGGTAAATATCCCCTCATTTAATTCCAATATAAATGCTCCTCTTTACAGTATATTAGGTCAATTAGCATATTTGTAATTCTGTATTTCATACTATGAGTAATTATTCATTACTTTACTAAACATTCAAAGGTATTATATATTAGTTATCATAAGATAACTGAGAGTTTGTCTTCTTTAAGTATGGAAATTTCAAGAGTAGAAAATAAAATATAAGTAGATAACTGCAGGGCAAGTTGAACCATTCAAAGGTAGGTTTTAGTTTAACTTATGGTTGGATCATGAAAGTTGCTATGGGAGAACTCTTGACTTTTTTTTTTTTCTTTTTGAGCTTAGGTCTTGCTATTTTTGCTTGTGGAACGGCAGGCTCATGTTGCCTGGGGTACCACAAACTCAAGCAATCCCCAGCCTCAGCTTCTCAGGTAGCTGGGATTTCAGGCGCATGCCATCACATCCCGCTATATTTTTTGGAACTAGGTCTCACTACGTGCCCCCAGTGGGACTGGAGAAACGATTCCTGACCCTGGCCGCAGCTTCCTAGACTGCCGCTTACAGGCATGCGCCACTATGACCGGCACTTTTGACATTTTGAAGAAATATGTGAAGAAAGAGATGTGTCATTGAGCAATACTTTTGATTCAAGTAACTAGAACCTAAGTTCATATAACTAAAAATAATGTGTAAAATGTATTATGTTACATAATTAAATGAGCCAGAAGTGAGCTTCTTTCAGTGGCAATTGGAGCAGAAACAAAACACATAAAACATCTTCTGTATTTTGCATGTTTGCCACAGACTATGGTGGAGGATTATAGGTACTTTGGTGGTGGGAATAATATGGTGACCACATTGGAAGGAAGAAATCCCATAGCATAATAAAAATGAACAGGCTACAGTAAATAAATAAACAAAACTGTAAATAAAATAAAAAGAATTTCTCTAAAAACAACCAACCAAGGAAGAGTACCTGTTTAATATGTAAAATAGCTATCCGGTTTTCTAGTTATGAATCCTCATTACAGCTAAAGGGACTGAAACAGAGTGTTTTCTTATGACTGGCTGTAAGAACTATTTGGAGAGGACTTGTTATTTCTTTGGACCACATGTCTATGCATGAAAAATTATAGATAAGGGAGTAACTTCTCTTGACTTCTCACTATGAGTCCCATATTGATTCTAAGTGAATCACCATTAGGTAAAATTCTATCTTCAGTTGGAACCTATGTATGCATGTTTATCTATCTATGTATGCATATAAATTGTTTAATATCTTGCTCTTCTAGGTAATAAGTTTCTTTGGCCAAGATCTTTGTTCATTTTGTTTACGTATTCATATCTTTGTGCCTAATACCCAGTGACTAAACACAGGAAAGCCTCACTAAATTTCTGTCCAATGAATGAATGAGTAAAAGGCAAAGACTACCTGTTATTAAGGAAGACAGTCAAGTTTATGCTGAGTAGTAAATTGTACATTTACCTACAGTTTTCTTTATATTTCTGTCTACAAACTCAGAATTCTTTTCAACATCTTTATTGAGCAACTCCACTAGTATTAATATCACCCTTGCATATTTTCAGTTTAATATATGTGATTTCTTATCTTCCCAGCTAGACAAAAATGTTAACACATAAATATCAACATATATGTGATCCAGTAAATTATCTACATATAAGTCACATGAAATAATATTGAACTTTTCTATCATAACATTCTTGTTATTGTGCCCAACAATGGTTTACTAATTAGCACTTTCAGTTCTTGTTACTGAGTCCATCTGCCCCTTATTTTAACCAACATTCTAATGTAAAGCAACTTTAATAGTTATGTAGCACACATATGATCAAACCAACACTTGATACTATACCATCCTATGAGAAAGATTTAATATTTTCCAATCCTTGAGATCAAAGCCAACTTGGTACACATGAAAGGAAGCTCTAATATTCCACACCTTTGGAATTTGATTTACTATTCACCTGCCTATTAGCAATGGAATTTGGGAAAATTGGCTTCTCAATGTTCTAGTTTCTATTTAATAAAATCTAGTTGTTATGTTTGTTCTAGGTTTTAAATTTATAATATGCATTTTAGTACTCTCGTTGAAGAGTAGTAAACATTTACTCTAATTTTTACAGATATTTTTAAGCTAAGTTTTAGGACAAGTCTGAGAATATTTACGGAAAAAACAAGACTAGAACATGAACATTAAAATAAATCACAGAGAAAAATGCTCAGAATATGCATCCATTTGAACTGTTACTAATAATAAACAACATTGACTGTTTCTCAACATTTTATTGGATTTTATTTATTGATATAAAGACATTGAATTTATAACATTTAAACAACTTTTTATATTAGAATTTGAATTCCTTTTTCTTGTGATTTGTTCAGATTCTCTACTGAAGTCTACATTTAATTACTGTAATACTTAGCTATGTTTATATATCTACAGCTATCAACTTCTCTATTTTTCAAAATCTATGAACATATAATTGCTACAATAATAGAATCTTTTTGCCCCATTATTTGACCTCCTCTTTCAATGTTTATGATATGTTTGGACATAAAGAAACAATTATAAATGTTAAATGTTATTGCTATCCTGTTAATTCCGCTTTTGTCTTTTTACTTATCAAATGTTCCCTTCATGACATATATTATTTATTTGCATAATATAGACAGATATAGATATATCTATTTCTAAATGTTGATATTTATATATGCATTCTTTTCTGATAAATGTTGATTTTACTTCCTTTAATTAAAAATATACTTGAACATTCTGAGAGTGGAGATATTTTTATTTAGAAAATTTTTATTTATTTATTAATTTATTTATTCATTCATTCATTTCTTTATTTATTTTTGAGACTAGGTCTTGCTATTTTTGCCCGTGGAACCGCAGGCTCTCGTTGCCCGGGGTACCACAGACTCAAGCAATCCCCAGCCTCAGCTTCCCAGGTAGCTGGAATTACAGGCGCGCACCACCACGCCCAGCTTTATATATATATATATATATATATATATATATATATATATATATATATTTTGGAACTAGGTCTCGCTTAGGAGCCCAGGCAGGACTCGAACTGCGATCCCTAGCCCCGGCTGCTTCATAGGCTGAAGAAAATTTTTATTTAATAAAATTGTTTTATTAATAAAGGAGTAACCTGTTAGCTAATCAATTTATACTTAGGAAACCATGGAAAACAGTTTTAAGATAAAAAAGTGACTGACATTTATGAATGATATTTAAATATGTAATAGTATGTTGTTTACTTAATCAAGGGTTTTTGTCTTGTAAATTGGTATTTGTAAATCCACCAGTCCCAAAGAGAAGAGTAAAAGCCAACAAAGAAGATGAAGTAGAGTTATCAGTGAGGTGAGAGAAGCAGGAGTGTTGTGCTTTGAAAGGTTAAGCCAAAAAATGTGCATAATTTTTTGGGGAGAGAAATTGCATCAAACACTAATGATAAATCCATGTGGAACTAGTAATTATCCACTGAAGTTAGTAATTTGCAAATTATTGGAAGCATTATTGATAAGAATTTTCTTTTTTTCTTTTTGAGTTTAAGCATGACTACTTGGTAGAAGTCTAAGAGAAAAGGACAAATTTGTGGAGATCCAGTGGCACAATCAGTACTTATACAGAAAAGGGCAAATGTAATTAAAAATGGTGAGGGCAGATGATTCTTTTGAGGTACAAAGCATGGAACAGTGTCTGATTGGAAACTGGGCTCAAGGAGAGGTATTTGCTTGCTTGTTTGCTATACTTAAGAAATAAATAAATGTTTATGCTTTTAGAAAAAAAATCAAGGAAAATATATGTAGAAAGAGGGAAGAGTTGGAGTAAAATCCTTGAAACCTGGAAATAGGTGGATGGAAAGTTTTGCTTAACTGTTTAATTTTAGATTATGGGGGAGGAAAATAGAGACTGCTATTGAGTAGGAATGTACACTAATCCACTTGTTTCTTCTAGCTTAAAGCAAGAACAAGAGTTTTCACTTGCTCTTTGCCTTAAAAAGTACTCAGATCTCCTGAATACTCTAATTGTAGTCATTTGTTTAATTCCTTTTATTTTCTTTGGAGAAATTCCTACTCTGCACCCAGGCAACTTGTTTGTGATAATTATTGCTTCATTGCTGGTTAACTATTTTCCCTTTCTCTTTAACAGACAGACCATTCCCCACATTATTATTATTATTATTATTATTATTATTTTAACAGGACTATGCTTGTTAAGATCATTTTTACAGAATGATGACATTGTCTCACTATTCTGATCAGCGAAATAGAACAGGAGGATTTCTGAAAATTAGAAAATTTCATGTTTTTGCATATATCTTTCCCACATTATTCCCCCTCTTAAAATGTGTAAGTCCTAAACATCATTGGAACAGGAATTTTGCAGCCACAAATCAGCTAGTAGGTGCAGGCATAGGTATGAAGAACAGAAGAGTAAAGCAATGGGAACAGTCCCTAATAATATTGAAGCCACCCCAGTTGCGGAATATCTTAATCCATACCTATTTTTTTACATGAGATTAAAGTAGTATATTTTGACATTGTGCATTGACTTTCTTTATTTTCAGGCAGTTTCTATAAAAGTTTAAGCAGCTTTGGACATTCTGTGTTTTTAATTCCCTGAGCTCTCTGTGATTTGGATATACTTTTCCTAAGGCTCTTTCTTTGATCTCCTAGATAGATCCTGAGACTAGGTTTAGAAGGGCAAGATGTGTGATGAGAACAACCAGAATAATAGAATGTTGAGCCTCAGAGATATTTAATATCTCTCTTCTTCAAGTGGAATTCCTTACTAAAGGAACTTCAGGAAGTCAGTTCTGCTTGCTGTAAAGGGTGTCTCCTCTCTATGTCTGTGTCTATGTCTTTCTCGATGGTACCTGCTTTCAAGTGAATTTGACTGGCATGATAAAGTTAATGATATTTAAAAATTAGTAGGATGAGCTGCAATTAGGGGTAGACTGGATATAATGAAGAAAAATGTTTAAAAACCAGAAACAATAAAATAAAAAGCAGATATTTTACAAAATACTCAATCAAAGCCAATCTCTCTGTTTTGGGGATATTCATCTCTAACAGAAAACATGAGAGTAAACTGTATCTGTAAAATTTCTCCTCCTTATGAGTTTAGTACTTCTATTTTAAGCATTTGTGTGTGCACGAGTTTTTTTTTTTTTTCTCATTTACATTTCTGAAAATCATGTGACAGCTTTTTTTTTCTATTCTAGACTATTTTTTCAAGGAAGCTTGGGTAGGAAAAACATAAAATGATAGCGATACTGTCTGCTTCTGAGACAAGTGCAGATTTGTCTGCCATCCAGGGTAGCACAGATTATGCTATACATTCTGCATAGATAGTGTATCCTGTGACACAGGCTGTAGCCAGTAGCCCCCTGATGAGATCTGGAGTTTTTTCTAATTTGAAATTCCTTAACAAGGTAACAAATTCTCTATGCATGTATTGCCACATGAAGCACGCTCCACCACTCCTAGGAGATGTGGGGGTAAAGGAAACCCATGAGAATATGATTCACATACTTTGACATTAGTGGTGTTTTGTATTTGAGCTAAATGTCTTTTGTCTTCTGCATTCTTGAATCTGCTAAACTATTAACGTGCAAGTGAGCTCAAATCCATATCCTTTGTATTTCTTGGTATATTTACAGTATTATTCAGCAGCTTCACCTCAGAATTCAAATATTTGCAAAAATATGTTCAACCTTTGCTTTTTATCATTGAAACAAGGGAATTCAGATGTCATGCTCAATATCTTATCTTTTGCCATTAAACTTTCACTATTGCTATAGTTTGAGTTATTTAGTGCTATTCTCTTTAGAGCTGTGGAATTAACATGCCATTTAATTTATTTTTCTGTTTTCAACCTTAATTTTGTATATTATGTCTTTCGATTTGACGGTGAATAACTTGTTGGGAAGAATACAATTTTTTTCAGTTTGGTATTCCCAAGGCATCTTGTCCTAGCTTTGTCTAAATCCAGTATAAGACATGCTTTTGAATGATCAAAGATCATTTTGTTATTAAAGGAAATGTCTTCATATTGATTTGAATAATTAATACATTTATGTAGTGCTTTAGAGACTTCAAAGAGATTTCCTCTATTACATAATGTCATCAGGTTTATTCCTGAAAATAGGAACATCATGTTTAAGGAAAACGGACTGTGTGAATCCAAGTCTTCTGATTTCTAGCTTCATGTATTTCCTTGGAATTGTCATTATTATATAAGCTACCTAGTAGTTTGTTTTGTTTCAAATTGTGTATCTTTCACAAAAAGTAAATAAAGTTGGCATTTTTTATTTTAGTTTTTTTTTTCCTCTTTCATTTTGCCTCAAGGCATTCTTTCATAAAAGTTCAAAGTCATTATTCAATTTAACGAATGTTGCAAGAAGAAAGATACTAAAAAGGTCTAGAGCTGTATGTTATGAGCCTTCTAGGAAGACAGTTATTTTTGTATACAAAGGTGAGGAAAATGTCAAAATTATGCTAATAAAGAGTAACATTACCATAGCATTAGAACAGATTAAAAGTCAGAAAAGGGAATTTTATATGAAAACTTGTCATGTTGTAAATCATATAAATTTTCTACACTAATTATTATTATTCTCTTAATTCCCACTTAATAATGCTATTAATAATCACTATAGGATCACTAAAAGAGAATAGACATGAGTACAATTACAAAGAAATAATAGAGTTTTGAACACTTTATGTTGGCTCTTGCTCTTTTAACTATTATAGCTCTTTTTATATATTTCTCTGAGATGTTCCCATGGATGTTCCAGTCAGTTATTTGACTGAAAATGAATCTCACATCCATTTATTGATTGTGAATATGTATGTGTGAGTATGTGTGTGGGGCAGAAGAGTAACAGGAGAAATGTATTTATTTGGTTGCATATATCAACAGTTGATTATTCTCAGTTACAGGAAAATAAAAGTGAGACATCATTAGTTATAGCACTATGTCCTATAAAATAGAATACAGCATTATATATTAACTAATAAGAATAATTATCTATGTAATATCTGTAAATTAGATATAGAAACCTTTTGTGCTTTTCATTAAAATAACTTTAAATATTTTGCACATGTTAGAGATATTATAGAAAATGAGTGTGCAGTTTCTGGAAACACTAGCTTGGAGTTAGTATTATGAAATCAAGTTAAGGACTAAGTCTTTTATAAGACTTCCCTTCAAATGCTAGTCACATTTTGGTGATCACCTGTAGTTCTGACCAATTGACTATAAATTAAAGGCTTTCTCCAATTCCCTACAGCTCAACAATTCAATAAAATGATTCACAGAACCCAGGAAAACACTATTATTACGAGGAGTTCTAAAAGGGGCACTAATGCTGAACTTCCACATTCTCTTCCATAGAATCAGCATGCTATATCACTTTCTTGGTACATCAATGTGTCTACCCAGCCAGAAAGCTCAACTGAACTTCAGTGTACAGGAGTTTTATGAGGGCTTTATTATGTATACATAACTGATGAAATAATGCTATGTGATTAACTGTAATATCCCTTCTCTGTTCCCTCTTACCCCCATGTGGAAGAAGACTGACCCAAAATCCCAACCCTTTAATCAAGGGTTGATTGATCATTTATATTTTGCTCTCTCTCTCCTTCTCTCTTTTTCTCTCAATATCAACTTAATTCTCAAACTGTCTTCATCTACCTTTATATTTCTTGTTGGATTTTGTTGGATTTACTCACATCAACGTAGTAGCAAAAAGAAAGAAATGTGGAGTTATAGCACAGAAATATAAACACCTCTTTATATTTTACTAAATAGGCCATCTCTCTGTTAAGTTGCCCGGTAGTCTAAAACATCTTTTGTATACTTAAGAAAACTATTCTGCACACTTTCAATGTATGATGCTAACACAGAAGGAAAAAAAATGTGATGTGTAGAGATCCCTGAGTGATACTTAGAAATGTATTTGTTGTGAGGATGCTGGTACTCAATTGGAAGCCCAGCTAACCTAAATAAATGACATATACCATACCTGTGCTGCTCAAATTTTGCTGTTTCTCAGTTTTAAGAACACTAGGTTTATAACACACAGATTATCTATTTAAAAACACCTATCACCTTGGTGAAATCGATATTTAATTTATTTATTCATTTCCCCCCGTTACAAATGGAAATAATAGAATAAGACTCTGAGTGGGGCTTATCTCTGGAAAACAGACTAAGTGGAGCTTATGCCATAAAAATATGGGCTTAAAAATTAAGTGTAAATTTATTTTTAAGTCATAAGTAGTTGAGACAAAAATTATATGTTACCTACTTATAGTGCTTTAAGTTTGATTAAAAAAATATATTAAATATGTGTTAACAACTAGAAACAATGGCATATATTTTTTAATATTCTTAATTTGTGCTTAATGTAATTATTAAACTTTTAATTTTATATAGAGAAAAGTTGAGGTGTCTTCAGGTCAAAAGCTAATATTTAATAGGGCCAGTATTTCACCCTTGAGTTATCTAATCGCAAGGACATTGTCCATTCCTACTTGCTCTGTACTTTATTCAAAATATGCATAAAAACCATAAGAGGTAATAAAAATGTGTTAAGGGTGCAGGGAAATAAGAAGTGATTAATGCAATTTGAGATTATTGAGGAAGTGTTGGGGCAGAATATTAAAATTTAATGCATATCTTAAACCAATTGGCCTGAGAAAGGTATTCCAGACAGAATACAGTTCACTAAAAGGCAGAGAAATGGCATGTTTATGAAAATCACAAGATATTCTAGCTCCTAGGCAGAGAGTTTCATATGAAGAAGCAGACATATGTGAAGCAATTTTAAAGTAGGATTAGGGCTGTTATACTGAAAGACTTCCTATTGTCTGTCTGGATTGGGTCAAACTTTGAAGTTGTTCTTCTAATTAATAATTTTTATTGAGTAACAGGTTATACAATTATAATGCTTCATGCACAAAGCATTATAATTCACCATCTGTACAATTATTCTAAAGAATTTTCCATTAGTAGGCCTATACATTACTCTAGAAGTTTCCAGAATATTGATAACAAACAAAAATTATTTTCTAAAAGATGACCCATTAACATGACAAAGGCAGGGGCTTCAATTTATTACAGACTATACCTCTGTAACTCTCTTCCTGAAAGTTTTCTTGAAATAGTGAAGTTTTCTGTGACAGAGAGGTATTTGATGTACCAGCTGTTTAATTGACAATTTTTGAATTCCATCTTCATCTCTCTACTCATTAGCTATTCATTTTGAGTTAAAAAAATTAAAACCCATCTGCATTCTCTACCCCCTGCCCCACACCAATTTTACATTTCCTGATGTGCCCAATTTTGCATTTGCAGTGGCAAGTGTCTGGTATCTGATGAACGTGTCATTTTGTTCACAGAATAGGTGACAGATCCTTTCTACTTTGCTTAGTGGTTCTCACCTAAATTACTCTTGAGAAAACACTCTTCGAAGATACAACCAGATGGTCTCCCTCACATACTTGAGGAGCAGATTGGCAGTTTTAGTTCTGTTTCAATACTTGTTAAGTGGCTATTTCCCATCTTCCCCATGGTTTAGGGTGCCAGGTAGATTTATGTCCAAAAAAATACACAGCAAATAAATTCTTGGTAATTCTTCCTCAGCAAGTCATTATACAGCAGTGTAGCAGACTGAGCAACTCCTCGCTGCTGCAGAAATGTTTCATCTCACTGGGATTATTTGCTGCAATTGAAATGTGAGGAAGTTCCTTGAATTCATGATGCCACACCAGTTCCTCTGATTCCCCTTCTGGTGCTGGACAAGATGATTTAATCGGCATTGCCAGATAAGGCCTCATTTTAAGTGTCCTTTTTAGTCTTGTAGTGAGAGTCTTGTAGTAAAAATGAAACTCCTTCCACTGACCTTTACAAGTCAGATCAGAACATTGTCTTCATTTCATATTTACCACTCCCACCCCCACTCCAGAAACCACAGCACTGAGATTTCAAATGTAGTGCCATTATTTGCATTACCAAATATAAAGTCATTCTCAGAGTTTCAGGGTTTTTCACTTTCAGTAGTCAGTAAAATAATGAATGCATGTCATTTTGTCCTCTAGTATCACCAAAGCTTAAATCATTTCTTAATAACAGTGATTGATTAAAAGAGTACTTCCTGTTTTCAACTAATGTACAAAACAAGGATAAAAGGAAAACAAAGTTCTTATAGTTTAAATTTAGTTTCTCCATTCGAATATTTTAGAGATTAATTTCACTGCAATTTGTTACTATTAAGAATGTTATTTGCATTCTCCTAATTGTTTCAAATTTTACCTTTGAGTTTTACAGATTTAAGCACAAAGAAACTGTCTAATATCTTATAAGAAGGAAGATAAGAAAGGTCTTATAGGCAAACCATTCACTGTCATCATCACACCCCATTGATATTCAGATGTTTACTCCTGAGTCCTGTCTTCCTGTGACTTACATTCATGGGGATGGGAGGGGAGACTGACTTTGTAGATGTAATAAAGTTATGGATTTTAGCGATAATCTGAATTATGCAGATGAACTCAATCTATTCAAATGGACCATTAAGTAATTTTTGCCATAGAAGTTAAAGATATGTCACTGAAGGGGAGTGAGAGATTTCTGCAATGGGAGTACTTGGCCAGATATTGCTGCCTTTGCAAACAGAGGAAACTGTGTGATAAGGGATACAGGTAACATGCAGGGGACAAGAAAGACTTTTGGTTGATATTCAGTTGGCAAACAGGGGGTGTTAGTCATATAACTGCCAAGAATGAATTCAGTCAATGAATAGAAAAAGTGTGAAACTAATTTACTTGTGGCTTTTGGGAGGAACAAACAAAAACCTGAAAGGCGTTTAACTTAGACCTTGTGATATTCTAAATGGAAGACTCTGCTAAGTCATTCCACATTTTGACTGCTGACCTCTAAAACTGAAGTAAAAATGAATGTTGCATTAAGCTTTACAATTTTTATATCAGTTAATTTAGTAATAGAAAATGAAAACAGATTTTGTGCCTGGACTAGGAATAGGCTATACAAAATATTGAAAATGGCAGAAGTTACTTTGAGATTGGGCAGTGGGCAGAGTTTGGGAAATATTGAAGACTCTTAAAGAGAAAGTCTAGATTGCCTGGAGAAAAAAATTGTAAGACAAATGGACGTTAAAAACTTCATCAATGAGAACTAAGAAGGGTTTAAAGAGTTATAAGAGTTAAAGATTTATAAGAAGTTACAAATTATCTTAAAAAAAAACAAAAACTCATTAACAGAGATTGTCAACAGAAACATATTCCAAAAATACAGGCTCTATGCTCTCAGAAACAATTGAGAAACAAGCTATTGGAAACTTTTAAAATATAAATCTTATTTAGTGCTAGAAAACTAAGTATAATGATGATCTGTAATGATGTGGAAATCAGAACTTGAATCTTTAAAGAGATTACAAGCTTGCTTATAGTAAAATGCAAGCTGAAGGAAAACAATTAAGGTAATAAGTATTCAAGTAAATGAAAGTGGAACATTGAGATTTGAAAAATTCTAAACCTATGTAGATGGCAATAGTTCTATTTATTAAGTTGCACAAAAGACACTTTGTCAAGATCAGAGGTGTAAGTCACAGATTCAACCAAACCAACATCCTTAGAAATGTTTAAGAACTTTTACCTTTAGTGTTCTCAACATATACCAAAACCAGATGTAGAAGTACACCAAAAAGATTTGTGATCATAGCTTCTATTATTAGGGTGAACCTCTTAAGACTCCTCAAATTTTACTGAAAGGAACAGATTGATAAATGTACTCAGCAGTAAACACCTGCCCCCTTTCCAGGAAAAGGAATAGTGAAGGTGAAGAAAGGGAAGTCAAGAGACTAAAGGCTGGATCTAGAAAAACAAGGATTATTCTTAAGCAAGGAAAAATTCTCTCTTAAAAATGGGATCATTTGTCTTAGCTAGAGTACATTTATGTTTTATCTTGAACTGCTTTTTGGCTACTATGAACTATACTACACTTGGATTTACAATTCTAGCTTAAAATTTGGGTTGGTAATTTGCAGATGGTTAAACAGATTTGAGAAGCAAGAAGTAAAGATTTAATATATTTATTTTATTTCTGTGTAAATAGTATTTCTGAATTTTAGCAGCATATTTAAAACTAAAGAGACTGCAATACTTTCTTCTCCTTCCAAATATCATCTCATAACTCATCTCATGCCCAAGAAAGGGTACTTCAATGTTAACAAGACCAAAATGAAATCTGAATTCATAATTAGACAACAGTGCCACAGGGTAGAGGTTCAAAGAAAAGAGGTTCAAAAACTGAAAATAAAATTGGACTACAGAAAAATGATCTCTGGGCTATTTGACACTTACTCTTAAATTACTTGGCTCTGATCTTGCTCTCACTTTCCTTGTAACTGGTAAAATACAGCAACATGGATGGAACTAGAAGAAATCATGTTAGTGGAAATAAGTCAGAAAGAAAAAGATTAGTAGTGGATAGTCTCACTTATAGGTGGTATATAGTGAAAACAAACAAAAGGACAAGAAGAAGTTAAAACAAACAGAACTAAAGCATACAGAAAGGGAAGGGGAGGGTGTGAGGGCAAAATGGAGAGGGGTGAGCACAAGAGATCATGATAAGGGTTCATGGGTGATATGTTCTGGGAGAACTTTGGGGTATGCAATGATGTGTATATATATATATATATATATATATATATATATATATATAAAATCAATAAAATATTTTAAAAATGAATCAGACAAATTATTCCAAGATCCCAAAGATGTCCCTTCCCATTCTCCAGTTTTAAAAGACTAATTGGGAATTAGTTTGAAATTTAGAGGAAAAGCATTGAGGGTGGGAATTTTAGAACAGAGATGCTCTTAGACTAAGGGAGAAATTCTTTCCTCGTATTATGCTTTAGAGGACTTCTTACCACTGAGGTAATACCACACAGGGGACCCTCAAGTTGTTCATTCATAGCTAGGCTCTCAATCTGAAGAACAGGAGCAAAGCTGGTACTTTCTGATAGTTAAACTCAGTCCTTTCAGAGTTTAATAGAGGGTATAATTTTGAGTTTAGTGCCTCTTCATTCATTCTATGAGGCATGGACAATAGTTAATATAGGCATCTATACTTGTTTATCAGAAAAATTGGTACTTCCTAATAAATATGCAGATGCTGTACATTTACAGAATTCTTCATAAATTATGGTGAAATAATTTCCTATATAATATGTTGTTTGTGTAATAACTTTCAGAGTATTTATTATTACTGTCATTTTACAATTTGGACTTTAACACAGTCCAGATGATTATGATTATTTATGAGTCGCACTAAGAACACATGTATTGGTAAAATATTATACCTACTTATCTACTTATCTAAATAGAAAGTCTAAAATTCCTGTTTAATGCAGCTATTTCCTAGTGTCTCATTCAATCATTACTTATATATCAACAGAGTAAATTCTTAGGCAATTAAAATTAGATTTAGTCAGTTCTTCCCTTTAGTTGATTTTACTCCTTTGTTCATAATGTGAATGTGACTTTACAGTGTTTAAAGCTAAATGTGTTGCTTATGGACTTATTGAATTACATCATTTGTTCTTGGCTTAAGCATTATCTTTGAGTGACTGAACTAAAAAAGTAAAAATTATCTTTTTAAGTCTGGATTCTGTTGAAAGTTCTAAGCTTTATTTTTTCTCTGCTCTTTTTTTAGCTGCTTAGAGCAAAATGTGATACTTTATTGACATAAAAAAGGTCCCTAATGTCATTTTAAATACTGTGCTGGAAATTATTACCGATTTTTCCCTTTGTGTTATTTTACTATCAATTAATTTATTAATCAATCATCAATCATCTCTCATCTTTTTGTTTAACATTATCTTGTGTAGTTTCTTTGCAATATCTTCTCTTTATGGAAACCAATTATGTGAATAAATTTATTTGTAATTTTGTTCTAGAAATTACATTTATTCTCTTATGTAGTCTAATATGAAAAGGATAAAGGTCTCCTTAGGAAATACATTCTGCTAAGTTTTAACTATTTTGTACAGAAAAGCATTACGTGGTAGTTTTGAACTTTAGCTTTCTGATTTTTTTTAAAAATTCAGGTAATATTTGCCTCAGGACTTTGGTTTATTACTATTTTACAAAATCTTAAGTTGCTTTTTCTAAGACATGCTTTATAAAAATAAATGGAAAGTCCTTTATTATTTTTAATTGACTAAAAAGTGACTCTAATAGCTATGACTTATTTTCCTTTTTCAATTTTATATATGAGTTGAGTCATGTGAGATTTTAAATAAATGTCTGCAAGTAAATAAATATAGAAACAAATGAAGATTTTTAAAAGCAATACAATGACATGTTTTTTAACTTTTCCTCTCAGCAATAGTTCTCATTCATACAATAATCAGTTCTCAGACCTAAATCATAAGTTAGAGAAACTGTCAAAAAGTGATATTGAAATATGAAGTTCATCACTTCAGCAAGTTCTTGGCTTCCAAGACTCAGAAGAGTCATGGAGTCAGTGGCTAACCTGAACATAGGAGAAAAGACAGTCCAGTATGTGCAAAAAATGTTCATTTGAGGAAAAATAAGACAAGTTATTTATTTGAAACAAAAGCAGCAAGCAAAGCTCCTGTTTCCAGGAGGGAACTCAGATATGGTACATTAAGTGAAAAACAGGACACTGTTTATAAATATTGAAGTTTCTTTTCCCTTTGTGGGGGCTGTTTGGGAACAGTTTTCTATTTCTGTTTCTTTGTAGCTAGTGTTTGCTAGCCTTGGCCTGTTGCTGCACTCTGGACAGCTGCACCAGCATCTCCCCTCTCCTGATGTCTCTGCAACTGTCTCCTGACCTTGGTCACTTCCTTACTCAGTATGTACACAGTAAGTATTATGTTGAGTCACTATGTTAAAGCACAAAGAGAGAAAAGCACAAACCAGGACAGAGTCAACTATCACTCTAGTAATGGACAGAGGTTTAAAACTGAGGAGATGAACTAAGACTAAAATTGTACTATAAGTTGTAGTACAACTTTGGATAAGTGATTTTTCCCTCCAAATTTCAGAGTAATCAAATTAAAAAACAAGAATCTGTCTTGTTAATTGGATTATTGTGGAGATGCTTTAAAATAAAATATTTTTAGAAAGTTATCTATATCTAAATTGTTTCTCTTTTTTCTTTAAAACAGAATGAGGGTCAGCTGAGGAAGATATATGATAGCCAGGCATTGGGAATTCAAAGTCTATAAAAATGAAGTTGGAATATGGTAGTAAATGGTTTCATAACAAAGTTTAATGGTGGTATATTAAAAATATTAATAAAAACCATGACAAATCATCTTCTTTTGGATACTATTAATGAGATCAATTTAAATGACTTTTGGCCAAAAGAAAAAAAAAAATAGAACCAAAGGAATGAAACAAATACACAGACTAAAAACATAAAGCAACTTCACTACATTAAGAGCAGGATTTGTGATATGAATTGATGAAAAGAAAAGGGCTTATGATCTCAATGTCAATAATTGGAGAAAATGGTGAAGACAAAAATGAAATTATAACTGCCCAATTCATTATATTTTCAAATATTGCAACATTTAACCTGAAGACTCAAAAATATGCAGTTATAATGATTCAAGATTCTTTGTGCTATCATTTCTTTCTTTCTAAAACAAGAATATGTTCCCTCAATATTCATTGTCTGCTCTCCTAAATTGCATAATCTGAACAAAAGCATTACTACCCCACCATATGGTGCTACTGAGACAAATATTTGAGAGCTCAGGATGGCTGCCATTTTGTAACATGACCAGAAAAGAAATCTTTGTTTCAGATACTGATATATTTGCCTAACACTATGAAACCTAAAAGGATCTTTTGTTTCACTGAAATTTTAAAACTTTTGGTAACAGATGGATTATTGATTTGAAAGCAGTATGATGCCGATGAAAGCACTGAGTCCTGTCAATGAGGATTTAGAGGTTATGACTTCATGTTTGCTTATTTAGGGGTGGCTCTAAATTTTAATGTTTATGTTTTAATTGAAGCTATGTAATATATAAAATATATTAGACCATTTACTCAAGTGGTCTACTTATTTATTTAGGTGAGTATAGACTCTGAAGCCATCTATTAAATTACAGAAGTATGTTAACAGTGTACCAAGTGAATATTTGCATTTACAAGACTATTCACTCTGAAGTGCTCATATTTATAAAAAGAATATGAACTTAGTTGATTTTTGTATTTTATACTGCTAGCTCCTTATTTTTTCATTAGTATAATGATGCATTTAAGACACACATACCAATAAATTTCCTGAGATTCATGCTCCACAATCTTTTCTGTTTATATATAATTATAGCTACCCTAGTTCAAAATCAGGAAATCTGAACTTTTGGTCAAGTACTCAAGAAATTTTAGGGTTCTAATAGATTTTTTGATGGTTGATTTATATCCTCTATTAAAGATGACATTTTGTTTGAGAATATGTATTTGAACACCTTAAACACATTTAGTTAGTTATTAAGTCGTGTTTAAGTCTATATATGTATATATGTGTGCATATGTACATATATATATGCACACATACACATGCATATATATACTCATGAATGTGGATGGAGCATGACTCAGAAGACATAATAGCAAAATGAGAAATTTTCACCTATGTGTAGTCTCCATTAATTGCCAAATTTACAAAATAGATCAACACCAGTTATTGCTGTAGCTGTTCAGATATTATGTGGCATTACTTTAATTCAAAGCAAAATTATCTTTGATTAGTTTCCATATAAAGGTTTGCTTTTTCCTCAATTCAAAATGTAATTTTATTCCTGGAAATTTTGGTATAAATTATAAGATGCAAAAAGTAATTCATGTTTTGCTTCTAGGCTCAGATAATTGTCAATACATTTCATCACAAACATGAATCTTCAGGATGAAGGGGAGTTTTTAAATATGAGAAATTTAAATACTTAAAATTGTTTTGCAAGTTATGAGTTGTATGATATTTGCCTTATCAAGAGTGCCTATAAATTGGCACTGATTGACACACCAGTAGATCTGTAGTATACATGTAGGCTATCTATTAATTATTATCCTATGTTTCATTAATCATAAAATCTAAGAATGCAAGATTCAAAGCAAGATTTGTACTTCCATTCTCTTAACTCAGTAGAGAATCTTATAAGAAATTAGAACAATTTTCCTAGCTGTCTAAAATGGGCCTCTGAAAATCACAAAATCACAAGGGAGACATTTTATTTCATCTTTTCCTTTCAACTTGTCATGCTCTTGATCTTCACTAATGTTGAGGTAAAGAATATGCAATGACCACAGTGGAAAAAGAGGAAGAGTGACCAGTATTTAGTTATTGAATTTAAAAGACATTTTTATGCCCACTGTATTTAATTATTTCAAATTTGTACCAAAAAAAAGCTCTGTGACCTGCCATCTAACTCTAAAGAGCAAAGAAAACAAAGCAAAAGAACAAGAAAATAGCATATATACTAAATGAGTTAATTTTTTTTCATCCATGGCAAAAATTTCTAAAGAACTATTGTTTCTCTTCTATAATAGAAAGAGTGTGATGCTTTATATAACAAATCATTTTTTCCTTATAATTGTGTCCAATGCCAGGTGGTTAATATCCACCATCACACGACCCATTCCACTTCATTGAAAATGAATTAAAAATTAGTTAGCAGTAATGCTATAATAATTGCAACTTTGAATATATAAATATGTGATGCAAGAGAATAAGCCTTTTATTTTTGAGGTGAAATTCATGTAGCATACCAATCTCCTAGAACTTCCTATTCTGCCATCTTTCTTGACATTACTAAGATATTTCTTATAAATTCTGAATGAAACTGTCTTCCCAAACCAAAGGAGATTTCTGAAAGGTTCTGGCTACCTTAAAAACTTGTATTTTTGATTTGTATTTCCCTTATTGCTAGTGATGTTGAGCAATTTTTCATGTGCCTGTTGGCCATTTGTATTTCCTCTTTGGAGAAGTGTCTTTTTAGTTCTCCCCATTTTTTTGATTAGGCTTCTTGTTTTGTTTTTGTTTAATAGTGTGGTTCCTTGTGAATCTTCATTAAATCATATTAGCGGAAACAAGTCAAAAAGAAAAAGACAGAAACCAAATGGTTTCACTATTACATGGGACATGGGAAAGATAAACAAAAAAAACTGAAGAAAAGTCAAAGCAAGCCAACAACCATATTAAGTACACAACTCTGAGTGGTGGGTGGTGGCAGGGTGGCAATGGTCAGGAAAGGGGGGGAGGGTAAACCCCAGAGATCACAAAGATGTGAAATTTATATATAAATAAATGATTTAATATTAAAAAAAACTTGTCATTAAAAGTTATATTGCTGATAATTAAATGAAAATGCTATGGTACTCAATAAATCGACTGAAAATGTTCAGTTTTGTTATCCATACCATAAAGTACATTTTCAAAAAAAATTTAAGTATAGATGCTCTCACATCCAGACTGGGTCTTCTCTATGTCACCTCTCTGCTGAATGCTACTTTTTAAAGTAAAGGACAATTTGACCCTGAACCTAGTGTTGATGGACTAAAATAAAAGCAGTGCCTTGCTTACATTTTTGTGGAATTAATCTTGCCAAATCTATGAATTTAAAAGATGCTTTCTATACCCGATTCCCATCAGGACAGACAAGGCCTAAGAAGTTATCTTTGTTACTAAATGAAGGTTAAGTTTAATGGGAAGATTGATTCCTTGACAATGATAGTAAGAAAAAAAATTAGGATTTTATCAGATGTTTTAATCATCTTCTTTGGAGAACCAACATGATGACACAACTTTCAAAAATTCATGTGGAAATTTCTTAAAAAATCTTTCCTTTCTGACAACCCTGTTAGTTTTAAAATTCTAGCACACATGTAAGCATTTTTAGAAATATGGGCTCTGGATTGCTTTTTCAGAGGCAAGATGTAAAAGGCATCTGAGCCCAGCTGTTCCCAGTGAAAATTCTGCTTGTAAGATGAACAAATCTCTAACTGATAATAGTGAGAAATGGCTTCAAGGTTGATATCTTAATAGTAGAAGCATCACAATTCTACTATATATCTAAAATGTTGCTTATTTTCTTACTTTTAAATATTTTGCACATTAAAATCAAAAGACAAAGTGGTAGTGAATCTTTTCCTCTAATTTTGTATCCAATATATGTCTCAAGGTAAATGAACTACTACTTAGGTAAAACGAATGCCAGGTCAAATAATCTAAAATACTATACACATTTATGCTATGCAATCATTTCAAATACTTTTATTTTCTAGTCATAGTAAAATGTATAACAGAACATGTGATACAGCAAAAGAGGTAAAGATGGAAATGGAGAACTCCTTATCCTACCTCTCTAGTTTCTAGAAAATGAAGAAGAAACAAAACCTAAAGTCAGTAGAAGGAAGTAATTAAATTAAAGCATAAATAAATGAATAGATATATAAAGGATAATTCAAAGATCAATGAATTTCTAAGTGGAATTATGAGAGGGATAAGGAGAAAGATATTAGTCGAGCAAAAAGACAAAATAATTATTCAAACATGTTCAGGATACTTGGCAGCAATAACTGGAAACAACCATAGTATAGAAGAATGCTATCATTTAATTGGCACTAATACCTTGTCTCTCACGATACAGCAAAACATGTGACTTTCTTAGAAAATCTGCAGAGATTTTCACTTTCCTCCTATTTCCAGTTATTGCCATCCTTATGATTTCCACAACACACTTAACAAAGACTTGAAATGAATACTTCAATTTTAAGGCATGAATTGATAGAATTAATTTCAAAAAAGAAGAAAATGATGCAACTAAATGTAGTTTTCAGGAGGTACACTGTAAGTATAAAGACACAGGAAGCTTGAAAATAAAAAGACAGAAAAAGATAAACCATGCAAACCAAAGTCACACTGATTCTATTAATACCCCTGAAATAAAATGTTAAGGCAAAATTTCTTAGAAGACACAAAAAGGTGTTCTAGTATTGATTCCTATAGAATCTGTTCTGAAAACCTGTTAAAAATGCTTATGTACTGAACAAGAGTGAACCAAGATAGTTTAAGGTAAACTATGGAATTTAAGGAAAACCTAAATATTGTACCAGTACAGTTGGAAATTTCAATAATACTCTATTAGATCTGCATTTATTGTGTTTTCTGAATTTGCACATTTATTTTGTTATTAAGCAAGTCAGATTTTGCTAGCTTTTATTATAGCAACTTGAAAATTATTTAATTTTATGCCTTTCCTGAGAAACTGTATTTCTCCAATTGTACAAGTCTGAAATTAAAGACTAGTCCTTGATACTTCTGATGTTAGAATAAATGCATACATTTTTATTTTCCCCTATTTTCTGGATTTTACTTTAATTTTTAATTTTAATCCCACATTTTAATAACAAAAATATATGTCTACATGGTGTGTTTATATTTGTCTTTTGATATTTATGCTAGTTTCTAAAATATTTATTGTCTTGTTTTAAATCCAAATTTTATAAGAATTTCAACAATACTCTATCAGTTTTAAAAAAATTAAGAAAAATATTTTATAACTTTTTATCTTTATTATTTTAGTACAATCAGAATCAATTTTTTTACTGATGCCTCATTAAAAAACTAAATATTATTATGGAGAGAAATTAATTTAATAATGAAATGTCAACAATGCAATAACAAATTTATTCTTCTTTGTACATCATGGCATACAATTTTACTCTTAAAATAAAAATGAATTAAAAATCATAAATGGATTTGTTTTATTACATCATTCAAAAACTAATATAAAATTAATAAAATAAAAAATAATTTAAAATAACAGTTTATGAGGATCATTTTTAAATTTAGTCTTGTCTAAATTACCTCCTATGATCTCGCATATATTTTTCAAATATTTATTCACCAAGTCAAAACAGCTCAAGAAAATATGCTGAAGTAACTCTTATCTTAAAATTTAGGTAAATAATAGATACCTTCAACATTGTATAATAGAAATCTTCCATTTTTCAACATGGTATAGTAGAAATCTCCTTCCGTTCTTTTTAAAAATCATTTCAACTTTGTCACATTAAAAATAGTAGTTGGCAAAGAAAAGCTAAATTGTTTCTGTAAAAGGATTCAAAATATAATCACTTAAGAATTTACATGCTCATATTTCATTATGCAAAGATCCACAAATGGGTGTCATCTTTCGGGGAGAAATTATCTCATATCTGCTACCAGTTCATGGACAAAGAAAGAACATAACGGTTTCTGGAATATTTTAGTCTTATCAGTGGCATGTAATATTTTTCCTAACAATTGTAGATAAAACCTTAATTTGATGGCAATGGCTAAAGAAAGAGAAAATTATGGTCAAGCTAGACAAGGACAGCTAGCTACACAACAACAATTTTATCAGTATGGAAAAAGAGAGAATTAGTTTTTCTTGGTAAATTGAAAGATCTTTTAGTTTTCTTGCCAGAAATTCTCTATCCATCAATGAAATGATGATGAGGATAAATGAAGATAAATAATTGTGCATTGCCTAACTACTGGTTGTTGAAATGATTAAATAGCTATTCATTTGTAATGTGTCTGACAATCACACAGGGCTTAAACATGTATAGTTACATGTACAATACCAGAGATTCTGTTATATTTTTACTGGTCACAGAAACTTCACTTTTAACCAAACTTCCAGATAATGATCATGTCATCTCCATACACCAATGTAAATTTATTTAGAATACGATTTTAATTCCATGATTTAACATATTACAAAATGTCTATTTTTAAAATAGGAACAATAAAAGTTATATTGGATGAAATAAAGTTCTCTCTAAATAGTACTATTCATTATGATTGTGGGTAATTGAATAAAAGGAGACTTCGTTTATGGTTTCTTTTGCAGTTATATCCAACATGAATTTATATGATTGCAGATTTATTTTAAAACCAAGTAAATGAACTTCAACATTTGATGCACAGAACATAAAATTTGGCAGTTGAACTGTTCATAGGTGTGTGAGACATCTGTGCTATGCTTGGGAAGTGAGTTCTGGAGAAAATCATCTTGCTTCCATCTTCACAATCTTTACACAAGTGGCATCTGACTAAAATTGCAGCTGTGAATGGTGAAGATGCTATCACTTGTTCAGCCTGGAGTGTATATAAACACAACCAAATACAGTCTACCTTAATTTGCCTTGCAAATTATAAAGCAATTATTTATGCATAAATCTAAGCTCCTTTTATTTATTTTTTCTAACTGAATGGAGTTGCTTTAAACCTATCTACTTTTAATAGTGCCTCATAAATCAGTCTGTCTCTTAGATTGCAGTAGAGGTAAAGCAACCTCAAAATCTCAACTAGATTTTTCATGTTATAAATTAACATATATTAATCTTTTCTAATTCAGGAACCCCTAACAGCAATACAATATAGATTTATACACAGAAATTTGTGTACAATTTAGAAAATAATGTTCCTTAACCTTAATCTTCTCTGACCAGAGTGATGTCCAAAGGACTGATTTGGTCTTTAAAAATCAGGGATGAAATTGTACAGCTTCAGTTCTTCTTTTGATTCATAACCCAATATATTTAAATGCACGTTGGTATATCATTGCTTCTAGGCTATTTTAAAAGACTGTGAACCTGTGATTATTTATATATTTAATTACAAAACAATTGATTACGTCTCTTTGCTTGTTTGATGATAGAATTGAAATATTGTAACTCTCCCTATGTCCAGCTTCTTCCTCAACATCATTCATTTATTTACAGATCACAAAACAACCTTGATCTTCATGATTTCAAGATGGATGATAACAAACAAATAAGTATAGGTATTGTCAACCTTTCAGGGGTTCATAAAGTTGTGGTGTTTTTGGTTTGAAGTCATTGTACTAGTTTCCTAGGGCACCACAGGTTGGGTGGTTGCACAGATGAAAGGTATGTTCTCACTGTTCTGGAGACTAGAAGTTCACGAAGGAGCTATAGGCAGTTTTCTCTGCAACCCCCCGCCCTGCACCCTGTCACCCAGGATATCTTGGCTTGCCGATGGTTACATTCTGGTTGCATCTTCAAATGTTCTTTCTTCTATATGCCCTTGTGTCTGGAATCCTTCTATATGCCCCAATTTTGTTTTGTTATAAAGACACCAATCAAATTAGAATTCAAATTAGAATTCAGTCCACCCTAACAACCCCATTTAGCCTTAATCACTGAGGTAAAGATCTTCAACAGCAATGTTAAGAGGTTAGGCTTTCAATATGTGAATTTCAGTGGGACATGATTCTGACATAACAGGAATTAGAGCTGATAATATTGTCTTCAAGAATATACAAAGAGTAACCCAATGTATTTGTTATAGTAAGTAAAAATTATAGAATTCACAAATAAAGAATAAATGCAATGCAAATTTTATAATGAAGAGATAATGATCAATCTTGGCTACTTCATTCTAAGTTAATGTATCCATGATGATGAAATTTGCTTTGACATAAAAATGGAATCTTTGACATAACAATGGAATATGTGACATGTACTTTAATAAATATCCTAATAAAATTACCAAAAAAAACAATGAAATAAATCAATGACTAACAAATAAATACTAATTCATTGTGAGAAATACTATTTCTTAAAGATACTTCTGGTCATGAAACTATAACAAATTAGAATCATTTTCATTTTTAAAACTGTAACTTAAAACAATAATATTTAGAATATTTATTATTTCCAGATAAATAATAAATATAATGAAATATATATTTATATAAATATATATAAAATATGATGAATTTAGCAAATAATCCCTTTTTTCTATCTCCTTATTCTATTTACTGTTTCATTAAATAACCATATGCTGCACTGTAAAATTTTATGTTTATATCTTATCTGTGAAAAATATTTCTAACATGGCTTAGTCTTAGTTGTATTAAATATTCATCACTTACCCGTTTATCCTATTTTATTCAGTCTATTCCTTTGTTTTGCTTCATCTTTTGAGCATCATAAATTCCTAAAAAATCTTTTTTTTCAAGTTGGGTTATAATTTCATAGTCTGAGGATTCTTGGTTGTTTAATATACCTGGCTCCTTCAGTTATAAAACATTCTTGGTAAATTTATTCATTGTGGTCAGAAAACTATACATTATTTCAATATGTTCTGACATGAGGAGTTTCTATGAAGAAATTAAAACATTGTGATAGTCCTCTTTGTGAGTGACTTGACTTTTTATTTCACCTCTCCTGAGGCTCCTTTCTTTGTACAAATTCACTTACTATGTAGTGCTTTATATAATCATTTTTATCATTTTCTCTGCTGTAATTGATCTCACAAAGATTTTATTTAAGTACATGTTCTACGACTCAGATGTTGAATGAAGAGAAGTTATTCATCTGAGCAGCTCTGAGAGAAAAGATAAGTAATACAATACAGTCCATTTTTTAAAAACATATTAAACATTTTAGTTTAACATACTTTTAGGCTAACAGAAAAGTTTCAAAAAAGTTTCCTTTTATATCTCTTCTTGCTTACCCTAACATAAAGTCTTCCATCTCTGCAATAGTTTTCAAGAATAGGAAATTTATATTTATAGAATATTATTAACCAAGTTTTGGAGCTCATTAGAATTTCACTAATGTGCAAGGGTTAAAAACAAAAAAAGCCTAATGTTTCAGAACAGCTGAGAAACAAAGGATAATTGAGAAGATAATACAAAGTATTACCATCTTTCTATACATAGAGTTTCTGCTAGTAGCATCAAACATTTTTTCGGTGCTTTTGTTATCATAAATGATACATTATTTTTTACCTCAAATACACCATCTATTTTTTTTTTTTTTTAGACTAGGTCTCCCTATTTTTGCCCACAGAACCACAGGCTCACATTGCCAGGGGTACCACAGACTCAAGCAATCCCCAGTCTCAGCTTCCCAGGTAGCTGGGATTACTGTCACATGCCACCATGCCCACCTATTTTTTTGGGACTAGATCTCGCTAGTGCCCCCAGTGAACTCGAACCATGATCCCTGGCCCCAGCTGTGACTTCCTAGGCTACCACCTACAGGCATGCACCACCATGCCCAGTTTATTAATTTCTTCTGTCATTTTTCTGGCTACCAAAAGTGCAAATGACTGCCATGGCTTCTTAAGCTTGTCTTAGCTGTGAAAATTTCTCAGGCTTTCCTTGTTTTTGATAACTAATGAGCACTGATCAGGTGTTTTGTAGCATGGCACTTGGAATTTCCTGGTTCTTTTCTCATAACCAGACTGAGCTTATACATTTGGGGGGAGGGGGGAATCACAGAAGAAAAAAGCAATTTTCATCACATGATATCAACGGTTCAAGATACCAATATGCTTTGTGACTAGAAAGAATGATCTTGATAAACTAGCTAGACAGTATTTCAGATTTTTTCTCTGTGAAGTCATAACCACCTAAAGTCCCCACTCTCACTAATGGCCCACCCCTAGAGAACCCTTGTCCTTGTGCTACACTATTTTCCTTAGTCCCACACATATCATTAACATAGTAGCAGCTGACAACACAATGGATCCTCCTGGAGATGAAGGTTATCATTGACTATAATCCTACAACTTATTTTATTCAGTGGTCAATTTTCCCGTGGGTCATAAAAACACCACCATGGACACAGAATGGCCTTGTGGGGTGCTTATTGAAATTAAATTATTCCCACAGAATATGGTCATATCTGATTGCACTTGCATATCTCACTGATAAAAGATAATTATTTCCTTGTCCACAAATTCTGGCAAATGTAATGGTGAAAATGGGTGAATTAACTTTTTAGGTACTTTTGGGACCAGGTGAATGAATAGGAGGTTTATGTGTTTTGTGGTTGTCAACACCATCATCATATGAGTCTCTGGATACTCTAGAGAAATAGAACAAGGGGAAATATGTACACCACAAGTATACAAGCAACACAAGCACACACTTAACATAAGAAATTGCAGCATGATTTTGGAGAGTAAGAAATCTCAAGATCTGCACTTGCCAAGTTGAAGACCCAGAAGAGTCAACATATAGTTCCAGTTTGAGTGTAAAGTGTTGAAAATCATGATAATCAGTGGTGTATGTTTCAGTCTGAAAATCAGCAGACTGGAGAACCAAAAAAAAGCCAGTATTTCACTTAGAGTATGAAGACAGGAAAAGCCATTATCTTAGCATAAGAAGTTTGGTCTTTTTGTCCTACTCAAGTGTTCAACTGATTAGATGACATTCACTCAGAAAGAGGTAAACAATCTGCTTGTTGAACCAACAATATCAAATGTTGATCTCACCTAGAAACACCCTCATAGAGAAAGCCAGAATATATTTGAATCAAGTCTGGATATTTTATTGGGCAGTAAAGTTGATTTGTAAAGTGACACATCACAACATATGTTAAATTCCACTGGAAAGCTTCTGTGGTTCAGTTCCAATTAAGACCTACCTGAAAAGAGCAAGACCCAATAGGTGTAATAATATCCCTACCCAAGAAAATGATCTAACTTTTACAATGCTACCAGTGTTTTACAATCTATGACTAATGCATAATAGATATTTGAGTTATTAAATGAAAACTGACTGGTGATCAAATCATTTATCCAGTGTTCCTAATAGAATAATTCTTTCTTCAAACATTCAGACTTTCCCCAACATAGTGATATTGTACAATTTTGTAAAAACTTCATGCTAGCTCAAATTCACTGTTACTTTTGCAAGATTGACTATTTGTTTTTTTTTCCTTTTCAAACATTCCTGAGATCAATAAAAAGTATTATTTTGAGACATCAACCTTTGAGGTAGTGAGCACGAAATTTAAAGTTGAAAGTGATTTAGAACTTGAATATCTATCCTATAACAAAGGCATAAAAATAACTTTGAGCCGAAACATTCTTTTATTTTCAGCTTAAAAGTTAATATTTTGGGAATTTAGTCCAAAATCAATTTACTGTGGTTTTTGTCTTGCACTTACATGAGAATGAAAAAAAGTTAATTTTCTCACTCTGCCAAAAAATCCCTCCAGCATCCATTTGTACTCGCATTACTCAAGAGCAACTCAAGTTATGAATCTGAAACTTGATAAGATGGAAGCTCTATTATAGAAGAAAAAAGTAAAATAAAACAACAACAACAATTTTTTAAGTTTTCTGGAACTTGAAATGGCATATATATATATATTGTTTACAGAATGCAATTATATATGTTTATGGAATTTTCTAATTCATTGTATACAATGGATAGTAGACTATAGAATTAAAGTTATAAAATTCAATTCTAATTTTAATTTGTTGTCTATTTTTTTTATCCTTTGCTTTCTCAATCTCTGCTTCTTAAAATAGGAGAGAAAATAATAATAATAGTGAATTTGAGACCTTTATTGTTATAAAACTTGGGTGACTATTAAGAATTTTCTGAGCATAACACCTACATGAACTTTATTGAGCTTCAATTAAAAGTCATGATTAGAATACATTCAGGAAATCAACTGAAATTACAGAAAGGGATAACTTTGAATTCAGAATACCTGTTCCTAGCAGTCTGCAGGATTCCCTGAAAGTAAAGTGCCCCTTCTGTTATTCCATGGGGTTGATTGCAATGCTTTCTCATCATAATTTACTTCAATGTGACAAGTATTAGAAGGAGACCAAAACAAGGAAGGCATTTTGAGCTTGTCAAACAACTTTTTTTTCTCTTTCCTTCATATCAAAAATGAAAGCCAAGACCTTTTAATAATACCTAACTGATGACCCACGTCTTCTTTATGTGACTCTATAAAAACTTCTAAGTTTAGCTCTCTTTGAATTTCATTATTTGTATAATTTTAAACGTATCCTAAATACAGATTATGAATACATTTTCTCCATTATCTGATTTATGCAATAAAATTATTGTAATTTTATAAGCCTGTGAGTACTTCCTCCCTGTCAGCTTTTAATGCACATTAAGGCTTTAGATCAAATGAGTGCACAGTGACATCAGTGGCATACCCTCCACTTCTCCTTCTGTGACAACAGCAAAATCTACCACATTGTGTTCCTAATATAGCTGCCCGAATTGCATCTAATCTACTTTCAACGTTATTCGCACTGACCCATATGTTTGGCCACCAAAACCAATTACAAGCCTTATTAAAGCTTGATACAATAGAAATGTTGTTTTATTGGCACCTTATTTTGTGCCCATGCTCCTTTAGATTTACATTTGTTCACTATGGGCCATATGATGCCCTATCAGGAGGAAAAATGAAACAGAAAGAAAATTCACTGAAATCTACTGAAGAAAAACAAGAGTGCAATTTACCACACAGCATGCCCTCCGATATGCACAAACAAGAACTTGTCATAACCATCTGTAGCTCTGTTTACATGAAGATACACACAGGCCAAAAACCAGAGGAAGTCTGTCTGAATTAATAAGTGTGTAGAAGAGGAGCTTGCAAGAAATACTTTAACAGATACGGGTGAGTCTGTTTTCAAGTGGAAGGGAATTTGAAGTCAACAGATGCTTACTGTCAGTCCAAGTTTAACTTAATTTTTGATTTTGTAGAGGCATGCCACAATTTTTAAATGATGCACTGGCAGCAGGAGAGATAATGAAAGGTACATGTTATTTGCATATGTGTAAACTTCTGACTAATTTACCAATGCTTTAGTTATGATAAAGGATAATAATGTTAATTAGAATTTACTGTGTAAAAGTATGGAATTCCCATCCATTGCCATTTTAATCCTCAAAATTGTACATGTGTTATTAGTTTTTTTACTTCACAAATGGAGGTGCTGAGGTACTTACCCAAGCTCACATACTCAGCACCAGAGGCTAAGTTGTTGTCTAAATTCAGGGTAAGCAATTGTACCAATTTCCCAAAAATACAGCAGTGGGCTATAGCATGAAGATTCCATCTGAAGGAGTCTTGGACTGCTGTGGCCTGCTGCTCAGGTATGTATTGAAAGTGATCATAAGATATAGATGCTAAATCTACTGTCATTGGTACTGAAACACACAAGTCATTGGTATTTAAATCCCTAAAAGGACTAAAATTCAAAACTGTCATCATTTAAAGATCTACCCAGCTTCTCAAGAGCATTTCCCACACTTCTCTTTTTGTTCCTCTATGGTCATAGCCCAGACATACTCCTTCCTTAGGAATTTTATGTTGGTGATTTCATCTACTCAGAATGTCTTCAGCACTGATATTTGCTTTATTTTACTTGCTTGCGTTCATTGTAATTTAACAAAATGGGTATTTCTTTGTAAGCTCACTTTTTTTTGTTTTCTAGCTTTATTTCAAAGATAAACTAAAAATCTTAGAAAGTTTGTTATAATGTTATGAAAGCAAAATATCAATTATATGAGATTTTTCACATTTTTGTGCAATGTGAATGTTTTATTACTGTTTATCTGATATGTTCTAAGTGTTCCTGCTTATAGCAGGGATACTTTCAAGTACCTCTATCAAAATATGAACTACTTTATAACAAGCAAAATAAAGAGAGCAGGATCTTTTGTTTTGATTTGGTTGGTTAACACAAAGAAAGCAGAAAAGATAATGTCTTCTCATGTTGATCACCATTTTCTTTCATGCTGTTTATATACTCTAAAAATAGATTATGGATCTCTATTTTATTATATATAAAAATTACTTTTTTACTTATTATTGTTTTAAATATAATAATTCCTTGGATTACCAAACATTTTAATGATACCAAAGTGACACTATCGGAAAAGAAAACATAACTCATTTCAAGACTGGAAATCATTAAGGACACATTAAAATGTGTTTGATATATTTGATAGGTCATGGTTGAATGAATATGCACTTGAGATAAAGCTAGTATCTATGGAGACTATGGAGAGTATCACCATCTTTTCTTTCAGAGTTCATTTCTATGTCTGGGAAATAATACTAAGCATGGTTCTATCCCAATTGGAAATTTTAACAAAAAAAGTAGCTGAATTTTTTAAACAATTATGAGCAAAGAAGATTATTTAATATTAGCTACAAAAAATGGTTTATGGTATACCTAAGGTAAGGCTCTATATCACCAAGAGTTCTATATTGAAAACTGTTTATTGTGATCTGCACTGCTTTATTCTGATGTGGATCATGCCAATGATCACTTTTCTTCTAGAAGTATTTTAAAAGGTTTTTCTACTGATTCTGTTCCTCCAGTATGACTGTATACATTATTCTTATATGCTAATTTTTCTCAAACATTTCAGAATTATTACCAATTGGCCCATTGTTACTTGTTTTTAGAGTTCTTGAGGCAGAAAATTTGTGAGATTTTAAAATAAGGCAGAATTTGGTTGGAATGTTGACCCTATTAAATTATGTTGGGGGAATAGCAACTTAAAATCTCTGATTTGCTCTTCACTGCAATGAATAAAGATAATGTATCATCATGTGGTAGAATAACTTATTTCATAAATGCTAGCATTATGCTATCATTAATAATAAAATGCTATCATTAATAATTAAAAACTAATATTAAATTAGTTACAATCTTATAAGTACAAGCTCATTAAAATTTTGGTTATGGTGAAGATACAACCATTTTATATTTTATAAAATATTTTTCAAAATAGGTCATTTTTGCCTTTATAATTGAATATTGTCTGGCATTGTCTGGAGGTAATATTCATTGACTGCAGTAAACTCCAAAAAGTCTGTTTGCCCTTAGAATATACACCAGGGTTGATATATAAGTAGAGGTTTTCCTTGAATTACTGGGAAGATTTCTCTGGGACTGTACCTTTAAGAATGTGAGGGAAACTACACCGGGAGAAGGAAAAGATAAACTATGGTGCAACACACCATGTCACCAGGGCCACGACTGGTGTGATGGTGAACTTTGGAGCAGTCACACACTGGCAAAGCTGTTTTCTATGGAGCTCCATGTCTCCTACAGACCAGAGCACAAGGACCTCTGGGGAAAGGGTTTGGCCCTACCAAAGGCAGCTCCCTTCAGGTCAAGCTAATCCCTGCCCGAGGATCTTAGCTGTGAGCTCTCAGCAGTCATCATGATGGGCTGCTGCAGGAATGAGAGTCTAGGTTCTAAACAGGGTTCTGAACTGTCATGCCAGGGTATCCATCGTAGCTACCAGACTGAAACACTTCATAAATTCTTTTTTTTTTTTTACTATGGGACATTAATTTGCAAGCATGTTATTGGGCCAAAGAAAAATGCTAAACAATTCATGTTCACCCAATACATGAACATATGAAATTGGAACTGTATAAAAATAGTTCCAAAAAAGAAATATTAACATATTTTAACATTAAACTATTATGAATGAAATCTAACCAAAACACTTAATCTTTAAGAACTGGTGAAACCATTATGAAAATCTGCTATGTGTGTGTCTATGAATAGAGATAGTATGTATTTATCATCTATCCACCTATCATTTTTCTCATTTTTTTCAGATTTGTTATTTAGAAAAAAAGTCACTTCAATTTTAGCATCTTTCCATCCCTTAAGAGTGGGATTCTTTTCTCAAAAGGATTCACATTTGTCCTATAGTAATTATCAGTTCACATTTATAATATAACTCATTATATCTTTTGTAATTAAATATGGAAAACATGAACAAAGTCAAAAACTTCTACAAGTGTGACTTTTAAAAAAGAGATCTTAGTAATATCAATTGATCCACATGAGAAGATATTATCAGTAAACTAACTTTACAAATAATTTCATGCCATCTGCAATTCAGCTATTTTAAGAGAAAAAATTGAACTCATTTAAATTTCTGAATTTTCTTCACTTGAGGGCATTTAAGCACACTGCCATTTTCCCATGAAATTAATATTTATATTTTTGATCAAAACTCAAATCTTTATGACATTTAAAATAATAGATGGGTGAATTTCTGACTTTTGTGACTAGCAATAGATTTTATTTATGGACTCAAAGAGGTTATTGCTTATCTTGTCCTGAACATTGCTGAGCTATTTACAAAGTCACTTCCTTTGAAGTCAGTGGGGTCACAATTCTTGGATATTCCTTTTTTTTTTCTCTGGCAGAATAAAATGAGGAAGAAATTTACTATCCAGTTATCTTTGATGAATATCCTTGAAAATCATATTTTATAGAGTTTCCTACAAAGAACAGTAAGTGATTTTGCCTGCTAAGGGAAAATGTAATCTAAGGTTAACTAAATAGGCTTCTCATTGTTTTAAAGAGTGTGTACATTGTATTTTTAATGTGTGAAAGTCAGTCTATTTTATCCCTATTTGAAATCATTCTGGATTATTTTGGACAGTTGATTTAAGGTTTTAATATGTTATGTTACTAGTTTAAAAACTTAAAAATTTAAAGTTTTTAATAAGCTTAAAAACTTAAAGTTACTTTTAGACATTTTACAAATAAAAAAATTGAGAATTTAAGAAGTTAAATTCCTTATTCTAAGTCACTAGATAGGTAAAACTAAGTTTGCTGGAGTCAAGTCATCAATGGGATAAGAGGCAGACTAAGACATGAATTCTTATGAATTGATGTGGAATATATTTACTCTTGGTTCTCTTGGTTTACTTAGGCCCGTGAATCTGAGAAAAGGGCAAATATTTATTTTTTGTCACTACTTCTATAGTAATTGTAAAACTTCTCACGTACTCATTTTTATCTTTGTCCATATATATAAATAAATTGAAGCATACACACAAGCAATGAATGTATCATAAATAGAGTCAGTCTGAAGAAAGCAATGCATTTTACAGAGCACACATGTAAGATTTGGATTTTTAAAATCTCTGATATTCTGATTACTGAGAATAGTGAAAATTGTTTCTTTTCTCAATTCAATTTTACGACTTTGAAATGGAGACAACTAGGGCACAATACTTCTAAAGAAAAAAAGGAAATTTTATTTTATTTTCTGTTGCTTTTGTTTAGTAATCAATAAATGCTAACCACTAACAAAATTAAATGTTGAAAGTTATTTCTAATTTGAAGCTTCAATAACTTCACTATTTGAATCTAGTTAAATAAAATTTAGGTTGATAAAAGAAATAAGTAATGACAAAGACTTACAAGAAATATAGTTCTCTCACTTTGCAGGTCTTTATGTAGAAATACAATCATTTTTGCAGTTTTAATGAAGTTATGTGTTTTGGAAACAGTTTTGATTAACTATTTTCTCCAATTGTGAAATCACATTTATGTAATTGCAAAAGTCTCTCCACTTGATTAGAAAACTATTCAGAGAACTATTTAAAATATGATATTAGATTCATCACATTAGTTCATTTTAGGCTACATTGCAAATTAAATTTGAGAACATAATTCAATTTGCCAATCTAAAAAGAGTTTTCTTTTAAAAATTCTTAGAAAATATGCATCCTCTATAGCTTAAGAGAATATATGCATATGCTTATTTTAAGAGAAATATTTCTAAATTATTTTCTAAACTTAACAAAACAGTAAATTACCCTTATCAAAACTCACAGAGCAGTATTGATGGCAATGCTATTCAGAATAGGTTGCTTTATAATTATTTATTGTTGATGGTTTATTATCTTTGCTTTCCTGATTAATTATCAATAATACATTCAGTTCTCAAGAAATAGATAACATTTTCCAGAGTCCATGAAAAATTTATACAATTAGAATAGTAAAGAAGGGGAACAAAAACATGTTATTGCCATCAAAATAATTTCTAAAACATAATAATTCTTAAAATACAATCATAATTACTAAAATGTGTACGATGTAGCTGAACTCAGTCTTAGAGAAGTTTGAAATAAGACACAAGTTTAACTAAAAAAATTACAAAAAGAAAAAAAAAACTAAGGATTGTTATAGTTTAAATAGAGTGAGATGTTTTCTACTCCACTTTACCCATATTGTGATATTTTTCCTTGATACAAAAAAATTGCTGAAAATTTGCCAAACTATGAATATATGCATAGCCTTTTTAATGTTTTTTTAAATTTCAGTATAGTTTTCATAATCTTAAACAATCTTGCGTGTGATTTCTCTTTAAAAATTAAGGAAATGTTTTAAAGTGGCACCCCTCATGCTGGTTCCAAAGTAGTTATAGTGTAACCATCCTCATTGCCAATTATAATATAAGCATCAGGCTCACCAATTTGTGTATGTTCTTCATTGGGTCTTGTAAGGAGCAGGGCGAAGGAAAATGAAGAAGAACAAACAAGAGGGATTGAACTCAGTCAATGAGGCCAGGACTGAATACATCAGCGAGTTTATTAGGTCTTAGAATGCTTTTTATACAGTGTAAAAGAAAGATTTACAACTTCTTAAACAGGGGGAGGAAGACATAGTTTAGGAAAAATGAGATTAGAAAATAAACACTAGTTCCTGTGGGATACCTGGGGACAGGGGATTCATTCATTAACTTGCTGTTATCTCTTAGGGAATGTCTCCAAGGGTTAATCCTGGAGGAATTGGGATGCCACTCACCTGGGAAGGAACCATGTCACTCCATCTTCAGTTTTCTGAAGTCAGATAGGATAGTGAATGCAGTTTTCTTCATTCACAGAATGAATCCATCATTCCAGCATGAATCCAGTTACACACATAATTAAGCAGGGCAGTGCCAGGACTGGAGGCCAAGGCCAAGGCCCTGGTAGTGGTAGGCAGCTGAGCCCCCAACCCCTCAGTAATCTCCACACTCTATCTCTGACCTTTTTCTCTCTGGAGTTCTCATGTTCTCTCTCTTCTGCTCCCTTCTCATGCCGTTCTCTTTTATCCCCACTCTTCTAGGCTCAGGTGTGCACTATTACACATGCGTATACCTACTGTGCCGTACAATCATGGGGATGACACAACACCACAGGTGCTGGTTATACAGGTGATTGGAGGAAAAGCCCAACTAAGTCACTTACCCTACAGGAGGATTCTATGTATCACAACTCTGACATTGCTATAAGAGTAGCATGAAAGCTTAGGGTACTAATACTCTTGCTTCCTCCTTAGCAAATTACCTTTGGTATTTTGTTTCATGTATTCTTGAGCTTGGATGCTTGCCTTGTTCTGGACTCAGTATCTGAGATAGGTCAAAATAACAGTAAGTTGCAGAATTCTTCTCAACTACAATTTGCATTTTAATGTCTACTAAATTTTCTTTCAAATGTTCTCAAAATCAATCCAACCTGGTCCTAATCTGATAAACTCATTTCATGAAAATTTGGTCTAAATGAATGCTTTCCAAAGTTTCCATAGAGTGTACCATAATGTTAAAGGAATAAGAATACTTCACTGTGAAAATCATCATACTTAAAAACTCTGGTGGTAATATCATGTATTCTTGCTATTTTATTTATACTGATGCCTCGTTTCTCAACTGCTTAGTAAATTTTGCCTTCATGAAGGTTATGGTCTGGTCAGCATGTGACTGGAATTGTCATAAAAAATGTAAAAGGAAGTGGAATTTTGCTTCCATTCTTTCTAACACATACTATGAATTCAATAATTTTGCTGATATGAGATTTTTTCCAAAGTTTAATTACTAGCACATATGTAGCTTGTTATTTGTATACACTTTATAGTTGCAGGGCACAAACATATAAAGATAATTCAAATGTAATGTGCCAAATTGTGGCACATAACATACTATACAAATGCTTAGAAAATTGACTGTCTACCTGATTGGGGTTTGTAGTGAAAATGGTCTTTAGAGATGAATAACATTTATCAGATAAAGAATTTGGGAAGGGGCATTCTCTCCTTATGGACCAGGTACAGTGTTTTGATTCAGAAGTACCCAAATGCAGAAGTATCATTTGATGTGCTTAACAATGGAAATATATGAGATGAAGATTGAGTAGAGATGAGGAAAACAGCTGTGAGACTATTTAAATTGTAAAGAGTCTCTCACAAGCTATCATGAGGGTTAGCTCTTTTTTTTCCCCTGAAAATAAAGACCATTTTTAAGCAGAAAAAATAACACAATGGTGTGTGGTTTTCACAAATTTCACTGTGGTGAAAATGAAGAGTATACATTGAAGAAAAAAGAAGGTGGAGTTAGACCAATTCTAAACCTATTTCTGTAACCATGAAGTTCAAGATAAGAAAGAGGCCTGTCTCCAGGCAGTGACAGTGAAAAAAGAAAAATATATTCAGTCCAAACTTGTCCTCTAATAGTAAATTCTTATTTTCTTTAACCCAACTGCCAGGTAACAGATTAACCTTTTCTAAGCAGAACTTGAATCTTTACAAAAGCATTTAATTATCTTTCAACTCTCACCAAGTTAAATCTTTGCCTCCATAACAATCTTATAACCTTCCTTTTTTATTGACTTTGTTAATGACTTTTTATTTTTTCCACAACCTGAAATCCATACATACTGGTCTCTCTATGCCTTAGAACTGTGTAAACATAACTTAAATTCATTATTTGTTTTAGATGCCTCATGTTTAAATAGGAAAATAATACACCTACCTATAATATCACAATGAGGATTTAATTATGCAATCAATTGGTAAATATATAATCTTTTTTAGAAAGAAAAAAATGAATTCAGCAATTTATACTATTATTCCTATTTCATATGTCCATGACTTTTGCATGCTCCATTCTGTATGTTAAGTATTCACCTCCACCTGTCAAAAACCTGATATTCAAGGTCAGGAATAATTCTTAGCTTTACCTTCTTCTATTCCTAATAAGTTTGTTACTCTGTAAGTTATTCTAATATTTTTTACTTCATTCTGTGTATTTTTCCCTCAACCATTTGACTGTTTTTTGAAGGTGAAAAACATGATTTGCTTATAAAGGAAGGTAACATGTTGCAGGTCTTAAATATATTCAGTTAATTTCAAAGGTTGCATGGCATATTGCAATGTCATTCAATACATCATGAGGGCATTAATCAAATAGTATCCAGCAGAGGAATCTTAGAAGGACTTAGTAGTGGACATTACCAACATGCTGCATTTTCTTTTCTAGGTGACTATAGAGCAGTACTAATAAATCATTATTTTGATTAAGTTGAGTTTCTTGTGTGCAGAGTTCATGCACAATTTGGAGTATCAGGATTAAATCTGTTTAAATTCAGTTTATTTTATGGTAAACTATGCAAAAGAACCCATTTTTAACCCTTGAAGTAAATCACCCTGTCCTGTTGGAGAAGATTTGTGAAATTTCTGAGTCTGTAACTAAGGCTACTGTGATAATGTCACATGACTGGGATGACAAGCAGTATAAGGAAAAGAAGAAATAAGGATGAGCATTCATCATGGTTGACAGTGAAAATGCTTGATGTATGCAGGAATATAAATAGCTAGAAATTCAGAAGTCAGCATCAGTCAATCTGGTGTTATGCTGAGTTAACTCATGATAGGAAGACATCACAGGATAGAACGCCTAAAACACACCAATCCAAGGATAAAAGATAAAGGTACTAATTACTTTCACACCAAACTGGGGCAAGGGATCTCTCTAAAGTGGAATCTATTTAGGGTCTGTTCTTGTTTCTTAAGGTTTGTAGCAAAACGAATACAAGCAAACAAAACCATTCAAACTGAATGTTTTTCAAACAACATAAATTTATAATCTCAGAGATCTAGACCAAAGGCCAAATTCAAATTGTTAACTGGACTATTTTCCTTCCAGTGTCAATATGGGAAGATTTTTCTTTGCTTCTTTCAGCTTCTGATTGTTGAAGGGGTACTTTGGATTACAGGTGTATGACTCCAATTTCTGCCTCCATGTTCATGTGGTATTCTGCTGGTATATCTGTCTTTACATAATTTTCTTTCTTTATCAGTTGAATAAGGCTAAAGACCCATCTTTCTCCAGTGTTATTAACTCATTGCACCTTATATGTTATATTAACTCATTACATCTTAATAACCTTAGCTTTGAGGTCACATTCTGAAGTGTTGACGGTTAAAACAACTATATTTGGGAAGACAGGATTCAACCGGTAATATGGAACTCTGACATATTTCAGAATACAGCACAGAATATAGTACAGAAGGTAGTCATTAATATCATTAAATACCTTGACTTCTTTTCTCAGATGTTATTCTTCAATTATTCCAGGAGAGCTTTTCTCCATTCAAGATTTTCTTCTGATAGGAGTTATAGATCTATTTTAGGAAAGTAAATGCTCTGTTTGATGTGAAGTTTGTCTTCTCTAATAGCCTATTAGTTTTCTTTCTTTGGAACCTTAAACTCTTTGGAAGAAGATAAAAAATAAGGAAGTTTTTCTTTTCTTTCTTCTCTTTTTTTGACTATGTAAGAAGTGAGTAATTTAATGTTAGAAAGCTAAATCCCAAATTGCCATCTAGGAAGACATTTAAATTAATATATATGAATGTAAAACCATAAATTCTGGTTAATAAATATTTGACAAAGAAAATTTCCAACTCCTTAAGCATTTGTGTCATAGTAAATTGGCTAAATGAATTACTGAGTGCTAAATTACTATTGCTTAGGAACTAAATATTTGTTTTTGAAATCTGAGATGATTGGTCTAGTTAATTCATGTTAGTAACACCCTGTAATGAGCATACCTCTGTCAAATCAATACTTTTTCATGTTACATATCGATAGGCATATTCTGAAGGATTAAAGTGAAGCATAGGGAGATGCAACAATTGTAATCAGGTGCACCATGCTTTTAAGATGTAAATGATGGATTTTCTAATCTTAATAAAGGTTTAAAGATATATCTATTGTAGTCATTATTAGTGACATTTTGTTTTGATGTGGCCTCTGATAGATCCTGTTTTATATACTCTGCTGTCTAGTCCAGAGTTCATATGAATGTATCAAGTTGTCCTTGGAAACTTAAAAAAAGCTACTAACTTTGTAGAAATGCAATCTATATTGTGGCTAGCTAAACTGAAAGTCTGCTACTATTTGAATCCTATTTTTAACTAAAATGAAATCATTATAAAATGATAGTGTAAAATTCCTAACTTTTATTTATTATATATTAAAAAAATACAAGAGTGTGAAACTAGAGTCTACCATCCATTTGTTGCTCTTGTTTCCCTTTCACATAAAACAGCTGATGAGTGGAAGAGACTCAGGATTTGTCCATTGATTTGATTATCAGTCATAAGAACCATCCTAAAGTATCACAATAACTACAAAATAACTATAAAAGATATTTTTCCTAAGATCTAAATAAAACCAGACTTGAAGATTTGTTGGCTGCTTATTCTCATAAAAATATTGTATTTATTTTAAGAGATTACTAATAAGAGTTTTCTTCCTGCTATTGAATAACTTAATCAGATGCTGATCTACCCCATAGACCAGACCATATTTTGATAATGATTTGCATCTGATGGATAATAAATAAAAATTCATAAGACTTTTATCAAAATATGTAACATGAACATTTACAAACTTTATTAAAATCCTAATGGGACATCAAATTTCAATATGTTAAAGTTCATCTAGATACAATATTAAATTATGATCTTTGAGATAAAATACTTTACCTACAGAGGAAAAGAAAAAAGATAAGGACCTTCTCACAAATAGTTTAAGAATAAGACATTTTAAGAGTTAGTTTTAGAAGGGAGTTAAACAACATGATTCTAGACAAAAGACAATTTTTAATACAATCTACAAATAGCATGCACAGTTTTCTTTTTTACATTCCTCATTTAAGCTCTAGATTATAGCATATTTAAGATAATTAAAATCAGTTTTCAAAGAAAATGAATTTTTTTTCTGCCTTTAAGTTACAAGTAAAACTATTCTTCATCAAACTAACAGACATTTATTCTCAGGCAATTATCTAGTTTTAAGACATTTTGGAAATATTACCTGTTATAGGGAAGGAAGATAAATTTAATAATTTTCTGATTTTTCAGTTCAATGTCCTTTTGATGTTCTAAACAGCTATTTTGTGATAGGTAACCAACTATTGATTGGTAGAAACACTGAACCCATTTAGAACCAAAGAAAGATATTAATCTAAGACTTAGATAGTGAGTCAATCTCTCCTCAATTCAACCACATTTTCACATCAATTAGAATATTGAGTTAGTTTATATTAAAATATATTGGATACAAAAATGAAGGCAAATAGTTTCATCTTATTTCTACAATTCAACAACTATCATTTATAAATAACAAGAACTGTTAGATATTATAAAATAGATTAAATAAATTAGATAAAATAAGATATAATGAAATTGATGATTAATCACCCCCATGCAGGCACATTTTGATGTGGCCTTGCAGAAACAAGGGATTTTATTATGCATCGTGAGAGGAGGGCACCAAAGGTCCTTAAACTTGAAACGTATTGTTCTGAGCATATACGACATAGCCATCTACCTACATTGTTTTATTAAAGGAATAAATCTCAGATAAGAAATTATTAAGCAGGCCTGGAAAGTATTTCCCTCTAATTCTATCACTATATTCTCTACCTTCTATTCTATTAAAGCTAAGGGAATATATAATACTCATTTAGTTATTAATTTAAGAAACAAGTTATTTCATTTTAAATGAAAAAACAAAATAAAAAAACACAAAATCTACCTCTACAGCTGAACATACACAATGATTTTTTTTTTTTATTTTTAAGGTTATTTAATAATGTATTATATGCTTAATATAGGTGGGGTATATTAAATCCAACATAATAAAAAAACAAAACAAAACAATGCACTTTGCCCCAGTGGGTTTCTAGTCTACTAATTCTAACCAAACAAATATTTTACATTTAGATTGTTACAATATTTGAGAATTAACCATATATTTACTATAGCATTAAAAACAGAACATTGCTACTACTGATGGAAAAATTAAAAGTAGGAAGATAATATGGTGTTAATCTAGCTATTTCCATATTTATGGAACAGGAACATGAGCTATCTCTACTACACTGGATGTCCATATATTTCTAATCTGAATAATATGTTGTATGATATATTTAGTACAAAATTAAACAACAAATGAAAACATTAATAGCAACAAAGTGTAACTGGTTATTTTCAAAGTATAACAGCATTAAAACTGACTTACAAATTTAGCAAGGTGGTAGGATATAAACACACTCTCCAAAAGGGGAAAACATTTAGATATGTATCAAAATGTATTAGAGCTATAAACTGGAATAAAAACTAATTTTAGAAGAATGGACTAGTTATATATTAAAAAATAGGCATCGATCTCAAAATGATTGTGCTTTGATATATAATTATGAAATAATTCAGATCAAACAAGTATATATAGCTATATATAGTAAAGTTCCTTTTGTCTGTATTTGTGGACAACGCAAAAAAACACACACCCAGTGACAAGAAATAGATTGGTGGTTATCTTGAAATGAGTGGAGTGTAAAGTGACAGGAGGGGAAATTGAGCGAACTTTTTTGTTCTGGTGGATATATTCACTACTTGGTTGCAATGACAGTTTCTGTATATATGCATCCAAATTTATCAAAGTAAATCATTTAAAATGTGTTATTTGTATGTCAATTATGTCATACAAAGATGCTTTAAAATGAAGTTGAGATTATTCCAAAATATTTTCAAGCTCTTAGAGAGGAAATAAAAAAAGGTGAAAATAAATTAGTTTTATTTTTTTTCCCTAAAGGAGGGGACAAAAACACAAACAGGTGACAGTTGCTCAATTAGGAATTTCTGTGAGAGCAGTGTAAACTCTGCAGTGTGGATCTCAAAGAAAGGAGCAAGAATCTGTTAAGGAAGGAAATTCTTGACTGATCTAGTGAGAATTGTTTATTATTTTGGTTTCACTTTCCAATCTATACTAAAATATTGGAAGTTGAGGTGAGGAGACACTAACAAAATGTTTGAAATATATTATATAGTGAGTCAATTATTATTTTTCACATGCCAATGATTCTTAGTGAGGTTGATCCTATCCCTAGGAACAATTTCTTGGAATCTAGTAAGGAGAGGCATGTTGTTTTTCATACTGGCTGGGAAAGCCCTAAAGTACAGTAGATAAAAGTAGAGTTTCCACATGCCTTACACTGCTAGGGAAGTAAAACCAAACAAATAAAAACCAAATTACTATTATAGATTCCTTTATTGCAGATATCTGTCTATCTACCTATCATCTATATATAATATAATCTTGGGTATTTAGTGTTCCTGATTCTTTTATTTTTATAAATGTATCCTATGTCAAACAACTGCTGTGAAGATGAAGTGATAAGATTTTCACAAAACACCATACACACTATTCACTAAATTTTAGTTAAGATTGTCCCTCAAACAAAATTTGGCTTCTAAAAGGGAAAATATATAAGATTAAATGATACGGATTTTCTACCGTGTATCCACTAGTCCTTGAGAGATGATATGCAAAATATCACTGTCAAATAGTCATCACTTAAAAAAATTAGTAGTTTTTACTTAAAATACCACTGAGGTGGAAATTAACCTACAATCATATAGGTAAGTAACCACAATTGTTATTTCAAAAATGGGTCTAAATTAGGGCTTTTACATCATCAAATCCATAAATTAAAGTAAATCCTTTCTTACTGCTATTGGAACATAGAAAAGAAAAATTTACTAAAAATCCTATGCTGGCATACACAAAAATAAGACAAGAGGAGAGTTACTGTTTATCTATAGCATAAAATGATCAAATAAGGAGCAGACTTCTTTTGTCTTACCGATTGTTTCTCTTAGCAGTGTTTTTCAGTAAATCTATCTTTTCTGTTCTCTGCTGTCTCTGATGAATTCTTTTACCCCACGTGTCTAACTTATACCCCAATTCTTCTCTATAACAATTATTCTATTGTATGCTGTCATTATTTTATTGCTTTGGTAACATAATAAAGTGTGATTTTTTTTAAGAAAAATGATCAAGTATTGTAATTTATAGTTGGAAAACTATACTTTGCCACTTTTATGATTTAACAGAATAAGGGAGAGTTTTATTAACTTTTAATGCCTTTTTATATCAAAAATTATATTAAACATAAAGTGAATAACTCAAATCTAGCAATAGTATTGTAAAAGAATATATACTATGAAACAAATAGTACTCTATTTGGAAATATAAACTCTTGATAACATTGATGGCAATTTAGGAAGCAAAACCAAAAATTCAGTTCTGTTTTATGTTGGTAAGACAGCTTATGTGCCAGCTGGAACACAACATCAAACTAACAGTGGTAAAGGACTAGATTTTCTGGAAATCTTCAGGATATAAAGATAGTAGTGCACCCTTGAGTCAGTGATGTATATCACCCTTTGGTTCATACAAAGGGTGATATCTGTGAAAGGCTATAGGTCTGTACCTGTTAGGAACCATGAGAATTCAAGATACCATGCTTTTTTAAAAGTGGCTAAAAGGTGCTGCAAAATAAAAAAAAAAAAAATGCGTACGCTTTGAAAACAGAAAAAAAAAAAAACTTGTGCTGACTGTAAAAATACCTCAAATAAGTGACTTTAACTGTAGGATAAAAGATATTTATCTATGTGATCCTGGCAAGGGCATGGAAAATGGGCATTCTTTCTCTTGACCTTATATACACTATGGCAAAATACATTAATTAATGACTTATGTTTTATGAATTTACTTGTACAGAAATGCAAATATTATCATCATGCATACATACAAACATATAATAAAGCATATATATCCTTTCTAGATAATTGCTTATTTATTTCAAGTGATTTATCTTTTCAATAGTAACAAATATAGTGAAAACTATAATCTTTCAAGTGAATTAGTTTATAAATACTGCCTATCATCATTAAATCATTATGGGTTAGGCAATTCATGAAATGTTAGGAAGATATTTATCCAAATTAAATAGGTATTTATACATTTATTTGAATTACTGAAACAGTGTCAATATATTTTATTGGCCCACAAATTATGTAGTTAGTAAATCTCACAATATCTCAATATACAGAAAATAGTGACACAAAATATGCTGTAATGACTCTTAACTTAATTATTCATATAGGTACAATCTACATACTTTTTGATTATGTTAAAATTGTATGTTTCAATTAAAAATTAAAGCAAAAGAAGGAACTGAAAGACTAAGAGTAAAACACATGTCTAACATAATTTAATTCTAGAATCTTGATGAGTTATTTGAAAGCTTATTATAATAGACTTCCTATTTTTGTAAATATTTGAAAAGTTCATGGCAACTGTAAATGTCTGATGTTCTATCAGCTGAGCTATATGGCCACTTCATAGTAACTTTATAACACTATTAAATGGGCTAAAAAAGGATGAAAAATGTTGCCTAAAAAGCTTTTAAAAGCCAAGGAGTTTACAATTATGTTATTATCATAAACTGCAGTTTTTCAACACAATAAATCGTAATGTCTTAGTTTCCGACACTTTAGGTGACTATTGTGGTCTAATTAAATACATTCTGCTTAAATCAACTTACATTCTTCAAATTACGCTATAACACCCCCCCCCCCCAAAAAAAAAAAAGTCCAACACAGATTCTTAATATAGAATATAGGGAGATTGAAATCACTTGTTACTCTTTTTGTTATTCTCAAATAACACTTGTCTAATTATTTTTTGCTTTATTTTTTTGTTTTGATTTTTCAGAGTAGATCTCGCTATTTTTGCCTGTGGAACCACAGGCTCACATTGCCTGGAGTACCACAGACTCAAGCAATCCCCAGCCTCAACTTCCCAGGTAGCTGGGATCACAGGCACACGCCACCACGCCCAGCTATTTTTTGGGACTAGGTCTTCCTATGTGCCCCTGGAAGGACTCAAACCACCATCCCTGGCCCTGGCTTCCTAGGCTTCTGTTTGCAGGCATGCGCCACCATGCCAGGCCCTTGTCTAAGATTTCTTATGTATTTTCTCAAGATCGTTACCAACAGTGAGTGACCTAATAGATGATATTAAGCTGGATAAATTCTAATTCTCCTCAGTCTGCATTTTCCATGTTTTTATAAAGAAATATTTTCCTCATATGTGTCCTGTTTTAAAATTTAGTTATGGTTTTTCTACTAAATTAACTAAGACATTAAGATGATATTTTCCTGTATGATCCATATTTTCAGATAATTCTCTATTTTAATTCCCTGAGTACTTTAACTCCAAAAAAGGAAGGTTCTGACCAGTACAAATAAGCATTGTTGCTTTAAAAGTAGTTATTTTTATGACAGTTATAACACTATCCTATTTTACTTAAAACTATTAACTGAAAAAGCTATTGATATAAATTCTCACTATAACAACCACCCAAAACACACTTCGATGAGTAAAACCTCTTAGGCATTTGAAATTTGACCAAGACTAACTTATATGACTAAGCAGATATTGAGGCCAAAAATCACAAATATTTTTTAAACTGACATTGATTATAAATATCCAGATGAAAAAGATCTGGATTAAAGAGTGGTAGAAAATATTAAGGAGGCTTCATAAAATTGTAATTATTTCTCTACCAATCCATGAGCAGAGAATGTCTTTCCATTTCCTTATATCTTAAATGACCATCCTTCCAAAAGCAATCTACAGATTCACTGCAATCCCTATAAAAATTCTAATGACATACTTTAAAGAGATAGAAAAAAATTACATAAGTTCATATGGAATAACAAAAGACCTTGAATATCAAAAAGCCTCCTAGCCAAAACAAGAGATAATGTAGGCCTAACTATTCCAAAGTTCAAGTTATACTACAAAACCATAATACTTAAAACAGCATGGTCTCGTACAACAATGGACAATCAGACCAATGGAACAGAATTGAGTGCCTGGAAATAAAACCACACATATATAGTCAGTTAATTTTTGACAAAGGAGAAAAAACTTACATTGGACCAAACATAGCCTCTTCAATAGATTGTGCTGGGAAAATTGGACAACACCTGCAAAAAAAATGGACCAAGACAACATCCTCACACCATGTACAAAAACGAACTCAAAATGGATAAAAGACTTAAATGTCAGACCTGAAACATAACATTCATAGAAGAAAAACCTGGGCAAAACCATTCATGAAATACAATTCAGAAATTCCCTTCTGGAAACCTCTACAGATGACAAAAAAAAAAAAAAAAAAAAAAAAAAAAAAAAAAAAAAAAAAAAAAAAAAAA
>PVHY01002293.1:0-73138 GCA_004024945.1 Uropsilus gracilis | reverse complement strand
CTTACACAACTAAATAAAAACAAAACAAGAAATCCAATCAAAAAATGGGAAGAAGAACTAAAAAGACACTTTTTCAAAGAGGAAATACAAATGGCCAACAGACACATGAAAAAATGCTCAAAATCACTAGTAATCAGAGAAATGCAAATCAAAACGACAACGAGATACCCCCTTACACCAGTGAGAATGGCCCACATCATAAAAACAGGCAACAACAAGTGCTGGCGTGGATGTGGAGAGAAAGGAACACTTTTAACTGCTGGTGGGAATGCAAACTGGTCAAGCCACTATATAAAGCAGTGTGGAGGACACTCAAACTAATAAAAATGGAGCTACCATTTGATCAAGCAATCACTCTTCTGGGATCTACCCAAAGGAGATCTCAATATGGGTCCAAACCTGTGCCCAGATGTTTATTGCAGCACTATTTATAATTTCAAGGACATGGAAACAACTCAAATGTCCCAAAACAGATGAATGGATGAAAAAGAAGTGGTACATATACACAAAGGAATATTACTCATCAATCAAACATGACAAATTAGATGAATTTATGATAACATGGATGCACTTAGAATAAATCATATTAGCAGAAACAAGTCAAAAAGAAAAAGACAGACACCAAATAGTTTCACTATTATATGGGATATGTGAAAGATAAACAAAAATGCTATGAAGAAAAGTCAAAACAAGCCAAGAAGCAAATTGAAGTACACAACTCAGAGTGGGGGGGCGGGACAGAGTGGGAATGGTGAAGGGAAGGTGGGGGGTGAATCCTGGGGATTATAAAGATGTGAAACATATGTAAATAAATTATTTGATTAGTAAAAATATAGTAAAAATAAAGAAAAAAAATAATTATTTCTCTAACATTTCTGAGATCTAGTATCAAAGTATACCACATTCCTCTCTGTATTTGTATATTTGTATATCTGTATATTTGGACATTTTCTTATCAAATCAGTGTGACATTATATAGGAAATTCTCTTTTGCAGCATAAATTATTTAATTCTAATGAGACATTATATAGGAAATTCTCTTTTCCAGAATAAATTATTTAATTCTAATGATTCATGATGTTGCCAGATCTTTTCTATTATTTGACTAATATAGCTTCATATTAATAGAATCAAGGTGAAAATCATGGTGATATGTCAGTTTCTTATCATTCTGACTGCATTTGAAAATTAAATAAAATAAGCTTAGAATGATCAGGCTCTTTTTACCTGTCTCATTTCCATTCTCCATGAAATGTAATTGAAACTTAGTATAGGTTATTATAAGATAAAAGCATGCCTTCATTTATCATTTATCATTGTCTATCTTCTCCTTGTGCATAGATTCTGTTCCTGAAATCTATCAGCTTTCTATTAGAAGCTCTTCAACCAAACTGAAATGAATAAATCATCTTTAAAATTGATGGAAAATGTCACAACTGCCGTTTTTGCGCTAATGAAATCTTGTTTTTTTGCAGTAATTATATTGGAAAAGGCATCAGAATGGAGGCTTTCTAATAAACTTTTTTGATAAAACATTTTAGGAAATGAAATAAATCAAACATTGAAACTATTCAATATTTTAAAATAAATTTACATGAACAATTTTCATTTAAAGAAACTGAGAGAAACAGTGCTGGAAAAATATACCATTCCAGAGATACACAGTTCAGAGAATTTGCCTGGTGAAAATTTGTATTGAATCAGCAATAATTTCTTCATCCATATTTTTGTTATTCATGGTTGATATTTCTAACTATATAGCATTTTCTCCAAAAGTACATCTTAAAAACTTAAATCATTATTAATATAGTACTTTGGGTAGTTATTGTGAAACAGTGAGAACTGGCATTAAATATGAAAACCATTTGCCATGCTTAGCTTTATGCAAATAGTGAAATGAAAGTGCAATTATCAAATTACACACAACCTTCTGTTCTCATGTGATACAAGTTTGATTTTATAATGGTGCAATTTCTAGATCAACTTTCCAACTGTAATTCTCACTACTTAAGAATATCTGTCAATGATATTGCTACTAGTTAAACAGAAATATTACTATAAAATAGGAAATCAGCTATGATGTTATTTAGGCAGAATACACTGTTATCTTTCCACTCAGAATAGAAATTTGGCAGTATATTTATCACCTACCACATTGCATGCACATATGCATGTGCATACACATACACACAGTTCTCTTTTACTATACTCCACACTTCCACACTTGAAGAAAACTAAAATTGTGAATCTTTCTCTTCCCCAAATATTGTATCTGAGACAAATATTCATTCACATTATCTATAAAATATTGCATATTTGGTTGAATAATACCAATTGTCAGGCTAAACTAGTTTTATGGGCTTGGAGGTTGCAGACATTATAGTTATTGAGTCATTTTCTGGATAAGAAGGAAACAAAATAGAAAAATAGTAAATACTGTAAAGCAAATGACAAATATCTTCCAAATAGCCTTTCTGTTACTTAAAGAGAACAATTCTTCACCTCAACCCCACTTAAGTAATGTGGTTAAATAAAAAGAATAGAGTCAAGTATAGAACTCAGACAAAAAGGCCACAAGGAATAAGAGAGCGCATGTCAAAGGTTTATAAGGAGAAACTGTAGAGTGAATAGCACATACTTTTAAGAACACAGAGAGTTTTAAGAGGCAAATGAAAATGGATCCAAATGATGATTGAAGCTACATATATATTTCTTCCTAAAATATCAGAAAGGATTTATTAAAAATACTTTCACAAAATTTTTTTCTTCCGAAGCAATTATTTTTATTCATACTTCCTTTTAGACCTGGTTATGTATTTGTCTTTGTGTATAAGGTAATACTGATGGACAATATTGTGTGTATATAATTAGAGTTATAGGCTCATACCTCTTCATGTAAGTTACCAAACCACACCATCATCAAGGTATCAATAGACCACCTCATAATCTACTGAGCCCTTTCCCACCTTCATTTTACACCACTCCCCATTCCATTCTGGTATTCTAAATTTCATGGTAGGTTCTGTTTTGGTTAGGTTTGGAATGACTTTTCTAAAATTTTGTAATATTCCATATATAAGTGAAAAAAATCCATCTCTTCAATTTTCTCCAGGGACACCTATTCTTCAAGAGTCTCCATGTATAGTCTATAGTATTCCTTCTCACATACTCATCTTGACCACTTGTCATTCCCACTGCAATTTTCTTAACTGTAGTTAAGAAACTGTAGTTTTTATTAACTGTAGTTAATTTTATTTATTATTTTTTCTGTGTGATGTCTCTATAGCGAAGTGTTCCTGACAATGTCTGCTCTTATGCTGTGCTTTTTTTTTAAGCTAGTATCTAGCCAGCACTACACTTAGATGTTTTATATACATTATTTCATTTATTGTAACAACAACCCCCCCAATACAATTTACTAAAGATTTAGAGATTAGGAAATGGAAATCAAATTTCTTTAATTTGCATAGTTGGAACTGAAGCACAAAGAGCCCCCATTCCAACTTAGTGTGTTAGCTTTCTCTGTTTCTCTTTTGATCGTTTTACTTAAAATAACATATAAGTTACTACTGACTCACAAATTGTGCCCAAACTCATCGGTCTATTATTCTACTACTCCTATATTTTGGTTTCATTATAGCCATCTAACTTTAGCTTTTCTTCCTTGCATATGCTTTCAATTCATAACCAGTTACTTCAATTCAACACACTCCACAGTGAACGCTTCCATTTTGATGTCAATTAACACTACTTAAATAGATTTCCTTTATCTCTGTCTAATAATTTTCTCAACTATTTAAGGTCTACCTGAAGGTCATTCATAATGCATCATTTTTTGAATAGTTTTAATAGAATGAATAGACCTAATTCTGAGATTTCATAACATCTATAATTTTCTGACCTGCTCTGTTTTGACAGACCTGGATCAGTTCACCCTCCTTAGGTAACCAGCTGATTCCCAGAATCCCAGAGGTTTTTACCATATTTGTAATTAGTCTGGACACCTTGTCAGCACAGTGAACTACAGTCCAGAACCCCTAAGTTCAAGATGTTCCAGTCTCAGCCTCCAAAGTAGCCAGGACTCTGGGTGTATGCCTTAGCCAGACATATCTGTAATTTTCTAATTTGCATTTGAGCTTTTTAAAAAATCATACATTTTTTTTTATCTAGCATTTCTACATCTTAGCATCTTTTTTTTTTTTTTGCTGTGTTTTTCTACAGTAATAAAGAACGTAGAAAGGACAGCTACTTGGAAATTACTTTTCATTTTTATTCGAAGATAATTTAACTAGCTGTGGGAAAACATTAATTAAATATATTACATATAATATAATTAAATATATATAGAATAGCATGAACCAAAGTTTAGCTAGTAGATAAAATAAGTTAAACCAAGAAATTTACCCTCTCTGACAGAAACATTTAAGTGTTTTAGATAATTGCTTCTAATGAATTTAGCAATGAGTAGACTTTATTCGGAGACACACAATGTTGTAATCATTAAAAAAAATCTAATCCTGCCCATTGTACTCTGTAAGGTAAACAAGTTTGGTTAGGCTTTTTCTATCATTAGTCTCTAAGGCCAGCACCTGTGGCATTTCACGCTCCCCATGACGAGTGGACCAGTGGGTGTGCGCATGTGCAAGTGGACACACCTGTGCCTAGAAGAGGACAATAAAAGGGAGGAGGAGAGGCGAGCATGGAGGAGGATGCCAGGGAGCACCAGGCTGCCTGGCCTGACCTATCTGCCTGTGTTCCTGGTACAGGTATTGAAGGGTATTGAAGACTGTAAAATCGCTAAGGGCCAGGATTCTCCTTGGTCATCTGCTAGTACCAATTGAAACCCAAACCCCAGTTTGGAATGCTTACAATTGGCCTCCTATAGAGGATGGTCACAATCAATCATAACCACACACAATCATAATCATATCCAAAGTTAGAAAGAAATTCTTCCCATAATCCAACTTGAAAAACAATGCTGGATCTTGCTTAGACTTTCAGAGGAATCAAAGTACAAACATTTACTAATTATTATTTCAGCAAATCTTTACTTAAGTACCCACATATGTATCTATATATTTATTAGAAATGAAGATTATGAGAAAATATTTTAAAAATTTTCTGGTTCAATTTATATTAAGTTTAGTTCCTCTGATTCACATACTTGGTTAAGTTCATCTAACTTAATGTTACAGTGAAATTGTTTAAATTTGTCAGCATATTTATATTTCTATAATACATGATTTTAGGGTTATTTAGTGCTAGTTACTCAGTGATCTACTCAGAAATTTTATCATTTTATCACAAAATCTTAGTAATAATTTTATATTAAAGTTATATATAATGGTATATTTTAATGTGCTTTATAGTCTATAAGATCTAAGACATTTGCTTGTTTGGGGAAGTAACAATGGTATAATGGAGGTACAAAGAGATAGCTCTACAAATATTTTTGTTAATTCACAAAAACAAAAATTAAATTAAAAATCATCATTTTACAGAGAAGAAAATAAGGTGTTTTTTAAATAACAAATGTTCAGATCTAACTAACTGAGGAAATCTGTTACTATCACCCTATTTATTTTAGAGTTTTTTTTTTCTCTAAGGTATCATATCTCTACATTATAATCTTCTCCAAGTGTAATTAAATAATAATTAAATAATATCATGTATTGGGGGTCATAAATACATATATTTTCAAGATAGGAACAATAGCATGACAAGTTCCTTTTTGTTATTGCTGGTAATTCAAGGACAGATTTGGAACTTCATACAACTTTCTAATGTGGGAGAGTTTTCATTCCTGTCTACAGCGCACACAGATTTGAATTGCCCCACCAACTTTTCAGTACTTAATATTTTTAAATTTTTGGCATTATAACAAATGTGAGGTGATTTCTTATTGTGAGTTTGTTTTGTATTTCCTTGATGACTTGTGATGTTGAGTACCTATTCTTATAAGCCTGCTGGCCATTTGTTATTTGGAGAAATCTATACTCAAGTCTTTTGACCATTATAACATTCTAGTTTCATGCAATTTTTGTTATTGGATTTCAGGAGTCTGAATATAGTTTTCATATTATCCCTTATCAGCTATATCATTTATAAATAATTCATTCCATTCCATAGGTGATATTTTTATCCCTTTGTTGTTTCTTTTTCTCTAGAGATTTTTATTTGATATAGTTCTACTTATCTATTTTTGATTTGTTGCCTATGCTTTTGGTGTCATATCTGAGATCAAAGTCAAGTGCTTCCCCCTACATATTCTTTTAGAAGTTTTAAAAGTTTCAGATCTTATATTCAAATATTTAGTTCACTTTGAGTTTTTCTTTTTTGTATATGGCAAAAAGTTAAGGGCAAATTTAAATAACTTTCTTTTCTTTTTATTGCTGAGTACTCCTTCAACAAAGTTTTCTTTGTGGCAGGCTAGTTTTGTAATTGTTTTATTTTTTTATTACTTTTGTTATACAGACTTTAATTTTGTGAGTTATAGTTTCACTAAATTCCAGAACAGAAAATCTTGCAATACATTGAAGTAGAAGATGACTTAACTCATCTATGGATTATAGAGAATGATTTTTTAAGAAGGGAAGTGATAAAACTAAACCAAGACAAATCTTGGAAAAATGACTTCAGAATTGAGCCTACTCCTGGTGGAGGATGATGGTGGTGGAGACAGTAGGAGATGAGGGTCCAGAGGTTATGGTTAAAGGACTATGAGTGTTTCATTTTGGGTCTATGGTGACATGCAGCTGATGGTGTGAACTTCATCCTCTAAATTCTATGCAACATTGTAAAATGATGTTACCTCAAAAAGGTAAACAAATAAATGGCAATATCTTTAACTCTATTCTGCCTTCAAGCAACCCACTTTATACACGGAGCAACACATAAAATAGATTTCAGAGCAAATACTATTACCACTGATAAAGTGGGATGATTCATAAAGGATAAAGTATAACATTCATCAAGAGAATAAAATAATCCTAAATAATTATGCATCGGATAATAAAACATCAGATAACACAAGGACAGGAGAACTGTAAGGAGAAACACTAATCCATCAGCATAATTGTCTAATAAAGCAAGATTACCAGTGTCTGTTTCTTTGTGTGTTTTCCCTTCAGTCAGTCCTGATCTCAGCTCATGTAGAAACAATTCTTAGACCTCCAGGATTCATTCTGTGACTCATACTTGAAGCTGTGACTTAATTAATTAATTGACTGCCAGTTTTTTATTGAGCTCTGTTTATTAGAGACTTAAATTTTGTTTGATAATGTGGCTAGGTTGACCCAGTTAATCACAAGAGGAAGAGTCATCATGTGTGTCTCTCCTTGTGCAGAGGTACCATATCCCAGATTGTGGCAGTTCCTTCAAATAAGAATCTGAAACAGAGATGAGGAGATGGCTTAGTTGTAAGTCTTTTGTTTGTCTCTTCAGCATTACTACAGCTAAGTTATCAGACACTGCCTGTATCTGAGAACGAGAAGTTTAAATGCTGTTGTCTTTGGAGGAGAGAATGTAATTAACTAGATTATAACCCACACTTTGCTTCAAGTGCTGTAAAGATAACTGCTGATAATGAGGATCAAAATAATCATTCCTCAGTGACCATCAGGAGTTGAATTCTACTCATTCCATGGCATAATATTAATGTTGGAAAGTTAAACTGATGAACCCATTAAACATATTGAAACTCAGCAATAGTTTCTAAATAGATGCATAACATAATGTGCTAATTCATCAAGACTCTCATTCTGGTAAGTTTAATTAAGCATCCTTTGACTTAAAATCTACACAATTCAGTTTACTATTACAATTTCTGAAGTATGATGCAAATGAACTTGCTATGAAACAAGATTTAATAAATTGCTTCTCTAAGTGTTTACTTTTCACATAATAGATGCTTAGTTTAGAACTGTCCATTATGCTAAAACACAAATTATAATTCGTGATTAGAGTATGCTTATGGTTTTTAAAATTCTCAATTGGTTCCCAAATCACATTTGAAGTTGCCTCTTCAAAATACAAAATAAAATGAATGAAAATTGTGAAGTACATATACACATGGAAGTTATGTCATAGATAGAAGAGAACATGAAATAGAAAAGCACAGGTAATGTAAAAGTAATAGAATGTGGGAACTGAGTAAATGCAACTATTTTCATTGCACAGTGCTTGATTAAATGACTAGTTTGTAAAATATATGTTAAAGGACTTTTGGATTACCGTTCCCAGGTTACCCCTACAGAGGACTTGTCTCCATCTTTAATAAGAATATCCAGCTCTTTTCTGGAAAAAGAGATTTTAAATAATTGTGGTTTTTAAAATATAATTTATATCTACTTTTAAGTACTCTTTATGCTGTTTACATGAAAAATTTTGTTTATGTATACATTTCTCAACTAGACCAAAACAGTAGATGTAGCATATGTTTGCTTATTTAATACAGTATGCATCACAGGTGGTTGTTTATTAAAAAAACTTCAAGATTTCTCTGCTTTTGGGGACACCAGAGATAATAGTATTCATGTAACTTTGTTTCACTTTAACAGTTTGGATGACTAAAATATGGTAAATATGTAGAGTTCAAACTTTCTCAAGTATATATATGTACAAATGTATATATATATGTATATATATAGTTACTTCTAGCTTTTCAATATTATGATAAAAAGATTCAGACAGTTTTTTCATGTGCTGCTTTTCTACTTATTGATACTTGTGTTTAATCTATCACTAGTATTACCCAATTTTTGACTTGTTATTCCATAATTGGGTCGGACTTTGCATATAAAACTGATTGAGTTTTTAACAAGTAAGCTCATTGAGGTAAAACTACATTTTGTTTGATATTTTCTTACTTTCTACTTTCTCTTGGAGGGATTAAAACTGCCTCTTCTTTATATAATGAAAATAATTTTTCATTGAAAAATATGAAAGTCATTTAAAAATTTGTTTTCCCATCACTAACTCATGGTTCATCACATCTAAAATCTACACTGAAAATCAGAGCCAGGTATTTAATTATTGGCATTGTTAAGTAAATGTTAGCAAGCAAGATGCAAGGACTATCATAAGTATGAGCCAGTAAAACACTGTGTATAGGAATTGTGAAGAGGATACTTTTGGAGCACAGCTGAATACAGAACTAATACTTAGGATACTGTGAAAACATAGTGACTGGTTTTGAGAATTATGGAAGCAACAGAACATGGTGATTATTCAAAAGACTTTCACAATATAGTTCATAATAAATATGGGCAATTATAATTCTAAACAAAATTGAGAATTAGGAAAGAAACATTTCTGAAGTAATTCCATGTGAATGCCATTTGAGTAAAATAGTAGAATATTCTATATAGCTTTCATATGAATGATAGTTTTTAAAATATTTAAGAACATGAGTCTTAAGGAAAGTTTAGGATATATGCAAACTCTGTAGAGTCTCTCCAGATGCTTAGAAATTCTAATAGTATAGCAGGTTATGTCAAGTGAGCAATAATGAAGATGAAGTTTACTAGTTTTGAAGGCATTAACTATACATACACATATGTGCATATATATGCACTATATAAAATATATATTTATAAGTGCACAAATGGATACAAATATGGATGTACATGAATGTGTAAGTTCACATATCTACATATATCTATATATGGGTATGGATATATGTGTCTATGATTACCAAGTTGAACAGTCATCTTGAAAAATATACAAACATAAAATTATGTTGTATAACTATGACCAAAATAATCTTGTATATAAATTATGTAGAAGGAAGGGAGTGAGTGAGGTAAAAGAGAAAAAGAGGGGGGATAGAAAGAGAAAGGGTAGGAGAGAGGTGGGGAGGGAGCGAGGGGGGGAGGGAGGGAGTGAGAGAGGAAAAGAGGGAAGGGAAAATGAAAATAATTTAGAAATGTCTGTATATAAATAAAATGTGTTGCTCAGAGATGATATTTACATTCTTTCTCCAGTCTCTTCTTTGTAGCAACATCTTGGAGAGAGTCAACCTTAAAAACTTTTGAGTAAATATCAGTGCTTATTTATCAGTTGTTTGTTTTTTATTTTATGCAGTCAATAATATCAAGTTCCTTAATGTGTATTAAATCAACTTCTGTGAAAAAAATGGATTTTTAGTATATATTTTAAATTAAATATGCATTTGCTTTTAGTTCATAGATGCAGAAAAATTATTAAACCAAAATTATCTCTAGACTTACAGCTCAAAATGTGCATAAAGCATTTTACACAAATATTCAGACTATACTCACTTGTCACTAGTTCTGTTTCACTCATCACAAATATAAATGTAAATTGTCACAAATACAATTGTCATATCACAAATATAAATTGTCATTCCCATGATTCCTGCTCTGCTTACTGACTTGAGGCCATATCCACCAGTGTGCCAAAGGGAGCGAGGGTGGGTTGGAGAAGTGGTTAGTCAGGGGAAGAGAACTTTATCACTGGAATTGTTTAGAATTGCTAGAACATAATAATAAAAAGCAGAAAAACACCAAGTTTTGGCCATTTTTTATTATTGTACTTAAAATCTTTGAAAAATCACATGGTTTTCTTGCTGATATGTGGGGCAGTATATACCTCTTTATTTTGGAGTCACACTGTGAGATTTTTCTGACTTTGGTGGACTGCTGTACTGACAAAGGACAGGTAGATATTACAGCCAGTGTTCGGCAAGGGGCAGAAGTTTCATGTTTTGTATTTTGTGCAGGAAAGCTTTTTGTGCCCTCTGCTCTTGAAAAACTCTGTGTAAAGTATCTAGACAAAGGAGTGTTTTAGGGTGTATTTGAAAAATATCTAATGAAAAGAGCTGCATTTAATTGGTCTGGTGGTCTTTCAGACCTAGCCAAGGGAAGACTGTATTCATTACTTAAGTATGTCATATAACCAGAGTCATTACAGGCAGCAAGTAGAGTGTGGGAAGGTACAACCCCTCCAGGCTTTTAATATGACTGCTAAAAAGATTGTTTTTTAAACAAATGGAAAATTAATGAGAAAGATAATATGACTTTGAAACTACATTTTAATTAAAAAGATGAATTAATAACCTTTGAAAAAGCTTATAGTGATATGTCCCCAGTATGGCACTGAACCTGGACAATATAATAGAGCAAGACATCAGGTTTTTGGAGATGCAACTATGATTTTGGAAATCCGATCAGAATCTAGAGAAAAGCAATGTGATGATGAACTTGTGAATTTAATATCTTAATTGCCTTTTCTGTCAACAAATTTTGAACGAAGGATACAAATACTTGGTAAACCCACAACGCACATTTCCCTGTGCAACTTGGGACTTTTGCCTTAATGAGTCTTACTCTTGTCTTTGATCACAGATACTACAATTCAAAGGCTGCTCATTACTTTCTCTCTGTCTGCCTATTGATCTATCTTTCTGTCTTTCTATTATTTCTCATCTATCTTCTATATTCTCTCTCATCTATCTTAAATTTTAAACTAATTTTCACTGAGTAAATATTTGATAATTAACAGGCACAATATCACTCAGTCTAGTCTCTCTGTGTTGAAGTAACTTTTCCTGGCTTATTTGGTGATAGTCAGATTAATGTTCAATGCACTTGGCATTTTGATTTTTTTCCCCAAGTATAAACCAGAACCATCTTAGGAAAACCATGGTTACTTTAGCAACATGAGTTCCCCTGCTCAGTTCATCATCTAATTAAACTATATTTGTGTGACAATGTCAAAACATTCTCCATTGATACAGATTTTGGAGACCAATTGATGTCTTTTAAAAAGTCACATATCTGGGGTAAAATGAAATTTTATATATTTGATTTTTTTAAATACTACATATAAAAAAGATCTATTTCCCTGGTTATACATATGCCCCTGTAAATGGGAAAGAGAAGTTTACATAAAACAGTGATTGAAACAATTTACTTTATGTCTCTTTTTAAAGTTCTTTTTCTTCTATATTCTTTTGTATCAATGGTTTAAATTTTAGATTCCACTTCAATCTTCATGTACTTATTTGCTGTGTGTTTCATTTCAGTCCTATTGTTTTTGCTCAATTAGCAGAAAAAAAATCTTAGAATTTTATTAATCTGCTCAAGGGATTCTCTCTGGTCTTTAATAGCAAGTGTATCTTCATTTGTGTTTATATCTAGCATGGCAGATACAAAATCTATATAGATTCTAGAAAGCAAGTTATACTGGATTAAGCAACTAGAATACAGGTGTTGAAAGTGTAAAATGACATTACTTAGGGTATTACAAATGTGACTGGTAGAATGAAAAACACTATTTAGGTCAATGTCAGCAAAAAACAAAAACAAAAAAAACTTCTTAATTGTTTTTTCTTAATGATGATGATAGGTGCCTAGCAGTCTTGTCAGGGAAGAAATGGAAGCTAACATTTACAGACTCTGTAGAGAAAGATAAAGGATAAACTAGGTAAAGGATAAACTACTTGTCAACATCCTTTTGGGAAAAAACACCTCATTTACAGGAAGGGGATATTTGAATTCACGACTAAGTCAATTAAAAATGTACCATGAAGTGATTATTTTAATCACATGAAAAGTAGCAACATCTACCAACTTTTTTTGTAATACAGAAGCTATTAAATAAATGATGATGAAATTTCCAGCAATTTGTTGATCTCAGCAGAAGCATTTTAATTGTGAGTTTTGGCTACACACAATAAGAAATTCTCAGGGTTGTGATATAAAATGAGGTTGTTTCCTTTCTAGAGAAAAGTCTTTTTTGAGAAGCAAGGCTAGAGTTAGGCATGAAAAGAACAACATATAATTTCACAAAATTCTATTATTCCTTTGTCACTTAGGAGAAAAATATAGTTGAAATAGTTTCCTGGCAAATAGAGAACATATGCATCACAAGATTTTGCTGTGAAAAATATCTTTTTTCAGTCTGAGACCAATGTTACTAAGAAACATTCATGCCAAGTGTGTTGTCAAAGTTCTTCCCTTCAACCTGAGTGTCTGCTAAGGAGGTGAAAATGGAAGAACAAAACAGAAAATGTGGGCCTGGATTTTATTTTATCAAGATAATTTATCAAGGAAGAATTTACATCATTTTTATCATTATGCTCTCTAAAAAAATTAATCATTTAAGATGTTAGTACAGTGTTTTATGTAATCTCTCATCAAGAGTCTCTGTCAATAAATATGTGAAAGATAATTGCGTGAAAGTGAGCTTACAGTTAATAATATTGTTTCAAAAAGAATAGCTAAAATCAACAGCTGGATAAACTTTTCTCCTAAATTGAGATTAGCCAGTGAATGGCATCATGTTAACTAGGGCAAATCGCATACTTGGAACTGTCTCTTTCATTTTCCTGAACACTCTTCAAATTTACAAGTAAAACAAAATTAACCTGAATATGAATAAAAGCATTAATTCAAAGAGTGTTTGTTGAAGAAATAGTATGTGTATCTATAGTAAAACTCAAAGCAAGTGGGTCAATGGTGTTGATTTCCTAATAGCTAAATTTATTAGATTTGAATTTAAACATTCTCCAGTATATGTCAGCTAAATGCTATATAATTATAAAGTTAATTCCATTAAAATTTGTATTTATGACAACAATAATTTACATAACCCTGTATTTATAAAGTCTTTAAACAGAAGATATTTGAGACTACATTTTTGTTCAAAAACATTGAAAAATCTTTGCTTAAAAATTCACTTCATGGTAGAACTTCTTATTTGATGCAATTTAATACAGTCCCTTAAACACATGCAATATTCCTCAGTGTTTTGTTGCTGTTGCTGTTGTTGGATATACTTTCCATAGGATGGTAAATCGCTTCACAATTAAGGACTCACACCACATACATTTTTGGATATGTTGTTTCTTCTCTTCCCCCTCATATCCCCAAATCTGGTAGTGACTTATGTAAATGAAATGTAAATGTTGCTTGAACTGTAATCACCATGATTATTAAAACCATGGAGTCTGTGTAGGTATCTATTAATTTACAACTTCATGGAAATAGAAAATAAATGTGATTACCCATTAAATAGCTCTGGAATGTATAAATTTTAAGAATTTTTCAATCTTCAAAGAATCAGCAGTTCCCAAAGGTCAGTTCTGACATAAACATAAGATATATTTAGATCAAGCTATGGAGCTGGGAATGTGCTCTGTTACACTTTAATCCCTTTACACAGTCAAGCCTGCAATCACACAGGGTAGGATTTACTTGAGTTTCACTTTATACTTAGCTTTCCCACTCAGTAGCATTAAGGTGAAACTCCCAGAAGATAAAAACAAGCTCGGATGAGCTCATCTAAATGCAACCCAGTCATTCAGGTTTAGATAATAGCCACTGCCAAGATAATTTATGGTTTTCAACATATGTTAGCATTGGTAACCAACCAGGCCCTAGCAACTGTATTAAGTTATGGGTTGACACAAGCGCATAGTAATTTGCACAGACTGAAAAAGGAGAGTCACAAAGAACTTTAATAATGTAAGTTTTATTTGAACTTTGCCATCACCCTGGTTTACAGAAGTTAATTCCTACCCTCAGTTTCAGAAGACAAAGATTAATTGACCCTCCTTATCTGAGAGTTCTTCGATTAGAAATGTTCTTTTCTCACCTATATCTTCCATCATAGATGGTGGTCGCTCAATACAAAGATGTGGCCTGAACCAATACTTCCATTTTTCAGAAGAGCAATATGTGACTACAGGTTACTGCTTTGGCAAAGCTATTACTTTTACTGTCAACATGAGTGCTGCCCTAAGATGTCTCATTAGGAGGAATAAATTGAAGCAAACAAACACAACATTTGACCAAACACCCTCCTCTCAAAAAATATCTGTTGTAGTGATAAAAAAGAAATAAATAAAAAGTGTCTGTTATCAGACATTTTAAGCAAACTGCAAAATAGGAGTTAACCCTAAGTATTCCTTCAAGAAATCTGCTGTTGGATAAGACCAGAAGGACAGTAATAAGATACCCAATTACTAAAAAAAAATGAGGAACTCGGAGTTTTCTGTCCTGTATAACACAGAAGTATAAGGAAAACTATTGAAAGATATAAAGCATAAGCAAAAATTTCACATATGAGAAAAGCAATTGGTTTGTTTTCGAAAGCTAGCTAAACATATAATTTGCCTGTGTGACAGACTTAATTAATTTCTAGATCCAGAAGGAACATAGATAAAAGCTTCAACACTGAAGTTTTGGCTGGTGCTGTCATTTATAATTAGTACTGTTAAGCTTTAGTTGATTGTTATTGAGACATGATCAAATATCTTGGAAAAAAAACATGCGTCAAAGAAAATGACTAATTTGTATAGAATATTTGCTGAATGAAAACTGACCAAGAAGTCCCCTCTTAAATTTACCTTCTCAACAATAGCATTAATCCCTCACATAATAAGCCAACAATCAACTGCCTAATGTATTTTATAGGTGACAGATTTTTTATATTTAAAATATCATAGGTAATAACTTTTTTCTTTCTTTCTTTCTTTCTTTCTTTCTTTCTTTCTTTCTTTCTTTCTTTCTTTCTTTCTTTCTTTCTTTCTTTCTTTCTTTCTTTCTCTCTTTCTCTCTCTCTCTCTCTCTCTCTCTCTCTCTCTCTCTCTCTTTCTTTTATTTTTTTTTTTGAGACTAGGTCTCACTATGTTGCCGTGGAACCGCAGACTCACGTTACCTGGGGGGTACCACAGACCCAAGCATCCCCAGCCTGTTTCCTGGGTAACTGGGATTAGAGGCATGCACCACCATGCCCAGTTATTTTTTTGGGACTAGATCTTGCTATATTGCCCCAAGCGGGACTTGAACCACGATCCCTAGTCCCAGCCGCTTCATAGGCTGAAACTTACAGGCACGCGCCACCATGCCTGGCAGCAATAACAATTTTATTTCATCACACCTGTTATGCAGACTATCATACTTCAAGGGAAAAAACTATGTTTCGAATTCTACCTACGAAAGTATTACTAGTTGACTCTTGATTCCACCTTTGGTCCCCAAATTTAGTTGAAGACCTTATACTTTTACTTTAAAAGTATTCATTTGATAGTCCCATAATTGTAGATATAAGTATTTAAGCAGAGTGGAGTGTACCCCTATATGATGACTGATATCCATATCAGAATGTGGTTATGTGAGAAAACAGAGAAACAAGGAGGACAACCTGTGAAGATCAAGACAGAGATAGGAACTAAGCAGCTTTTAGTAAGGAATGCCAACATGCCATGAACACCAGATCCTAAAGAAAGATAATAAGAATTAGAATAGGACTCTAAGTGATTGGAAGCCTGAAGCAGAGACACTTCAAGTAATCCACATTTCTATCCAGAAGAGAAATAAATTCTCTGTTAATTAGGCCACTAGACTTTGGGGTGGTTTGTTTTACAGCATTGTCACAGATGCTATTTTGAGATTGATGACTAAAGATACCTAGTTCTTGGCACAGTATAAAGGTGTAAAACATCCTTAGTATTCCCTTCCTTAAGTGTAATTTAAGCCAAAACTCCTAATCAAGATTTTATCTGTGAAATTCAGAATTGGCTTATTATTTGTCAGATTATTTTACTTCTCACTTGTTTCAAACTTTTCCATTTCAGATAAATGAATTCACTAGCTGAAACACTGAAAAAGACAGACTTGAAAACAATTTTACAAAGAAATGTTTATTTTTCCCTCCATCCCCTAAAGAGAAAATGTTTGAAGAATAATTTCCACCCAAGCTATTTTAGAAAATACTGAGAAAAACATTTCTTGACATATACTTTGGATAATATTTTTATTACAAATGTTATAAATAATTAAACATACAAAATAAAAGACAAACTTATTTATAATTTTAAGGGATTATATGAAATAACATAATCATGATAGAGAAAAATATCAAAAAAATATAAAGTTCTCACATGATAAAAGTCTTCCAAATTAGAAAAGATTTCTGTTCTTTGATAAAAAATATCTATGAGACCTATAGTAAATAAACATCATAATTAATTATGAAATATTGACAACTTTCAATATGAGTGTCAAAATAAAATATATGACAAGCATTACCTCCTTTAGGTAGGGAATATATTGATCATTTTACTGGAGCGTTTAGTCAATATAATAAGACAATAAATAAATGATGTAAAGAAAGGTAAACAAGCAAACTTAAAGTCATTTTTAGTATTATTACACATTTTTTCTCATTAGAGTCAACAAAATAATTAATCATATTTCTGCATGCCAAGAAAAAGTGGAAGATAAAATTCAGAACTATGGAAGAAAGTCATTTAATAAAAATACATTTAGGAAATTGTTGGGATCTATATATAAAAGATTAGAATTAAAAGCAAATTTAACAAGCTTTCTGGATGAAAGTCAATATATAAGAATCAATCATATTTCTATATACTAGCAAGTATCATCTTAAAAATAAAAATCAAAATACATTATGAAAAAGCTAAGCTATCAAAAAGAAGATTCAGAAAGATTTAAATAGAGGAAATTAAAGCTTGTAAAGTATAGCTTTTGTTGAATTTTCTGAAGCCTAGTATACATCTCTTGGCACTAACTTGAATGAAAGATCACTGTTTTTAAGAAGAAATAATTTATCTTTAGAAACTGTCAGACCTTGACTTTTTGACGTTTTCAGCTTCAATTCATCCTCTTAATAGCATTTTAAAGTAATCAGTTATCCAGATATGTGTAACAATATTAACTACTATGAACTGAATGAGCAATGTCTCTGCTTCTCCATAATTACATATCAGATGTCTGAATTCCAGAAGCAAGATTTCAGCTTCAAACAACCTAATGAAATGTTGAATAGATAGATGCGTTTGCCATTGGGGTGTACATTTCTTGCTTTTTCTCCGAAAGATTTATTTCATCTTACAAATGATCTCAGGAACACATTGAATAGAAACTCGTAGATACAGTGTAATAAAATTGATCAAATATTAGGCAAGTGATTGCTACATGAAAACATACTTCTAATGATATTGTTGTATTACTCCTCACAGCATTTTTCAAAAACGCATGACAATACTGATTTCCTTATTGAGCACATCAAAATGGAGTGGGGAATATGAAAAATAAAATCTATACCCTGCAGATACCTACTGACCAGTGAGGAAGGTTAAAAGCTCAAAACCTTTGACTTAGGATATAATGTCAGTAAGACAGAGGGCCCTAAAATGTGCCATCTTCAACATGCAATGGTTCCTCCCATGGTGCTTTCCACTTACTGGGCAGATAGTTATTGGGTCATCCATTCCCTCAAATATTTTATTATAAATTATCAATTATTCTCTAGAAAATGAAATTGTGAAAACTTAAAAAATTTCATTCAAATGAATAGTGTGCTTCTTCCTGAATGTTTAGGTGAGGGTGAATGGAACAGATGAATGAGAGAAAATCAAGCGCATTGCTAATGTATTAATGCTAGAATGCAATCACTAAGCTTTCTGATTGTGACCTCTTATTTTCTTTTGATTAAAAAAAATGGCACTTCCTAACCCACTTCAATTGTTGCCCAATTATATTCCTTACCCTCCCCTTAGAGGCCTCAGTGTTCAAAACCTCGTAACTTGTGCCAGACAGCTTAGTTGAACATCGGAGATAAGTTAACACGGGTCATAAATACAGAAGTACAAAAAGGAGATGAAAGAACAGATGGGTGGAGCAACTCTTAAGGTCCATTCTCTCTGCTTCTGCTTGCCTACAACTTTTATTGAGAAGTTTATCAATACATGACATAAGTGTTTGTTAATTCCAAGGGAAAATAGTTGCTATGTGCAAGAAAACAGTTTTGCAAACAGTTTTTCCAGACAAAGCAAAATACAGTAAATCAGAAGAATGCAAGAGATGAAGTACTTTCCGGGGGCAAGTATCTCCCACATAAGGGTCCTGGCTGCTTGAAGTCAGGGTCACCTTGTCATGATAGGCCTTCTCTCAGGGTAAGCTGTCCAAGGTCAGAACCTGTGCCCTCAATTCCCAGCAGTCACCAATTTGTCGTTTAATTTTCAAGATAATTTATAGCAGGGATATTCATTCAGGGAAAACATCTTGGTTTATCAAAAAATGAATTTGACTCTTATGGTCGAGTTTAGTTCTCAGAGGTTGAGAGAGGTAAGTCTAAATATCACAACACAGTAGAGTTCAATAATGCACTAGAATAGATAGTAACATATCAACATAGAACACAGTCTTGTCACAAGCACAAATAAAAGGTGTGTGCATTCATTCTGCTGATACTTCTAGAGTAATTCTGACCTCATACATTCATGTAAATAAATGCTGGAATAGTAAGTAATAGTAATATCTCCTTAAATTGTTCTTAATGGCAAAATTTTCAGGTACCCTTTAATGTAAATCCAAGTTAAAATCAGATTTTAAAATAATAACTTTCTTCACCACTGCTAAAGGTGCAGTCAGTTACATTACTAAGCACAACTTCTAAATTCTGATTCTTATAGCATCTATGGTTAATGTGGTGTTTTAAAATCCACCTTTATTTACATTATTGTATTGCTATTCCTGTATAAGAGATACACTCATGTTAGTATCTTTAACTTTAATCTGCATTAAATGTGTAAAAAGGAATGGAAGTTCTCAAGCACATCTTTACTTGGTTGCTACTTGTTACTTTCAGTTTTCAAATAGCACTCAGCAGCATATCATTAAGACATTTCTCAGCTAGAATGATGAAAGATAGTTGATTTTAATTGTTCTTTACTTACTCATGTGTTGTGCCTTGATTGATGACTCAACATGATGTACCTTAGAAAGGAAATGGATTTTATATATTATGTCTCAATCACAATCTACCTTTTCCTGTTAAACACTTCAGTCTTTTCTGTTCACTTAGGTCTGGCTTTTCTGAAAAGAGATCCAAACTTTGTCATTTTTGTTAAAACTGCTTAATTAAATTCATTGGTACATTTGGTGATCACTGGTACATTTGCTAGTAATTCTACCATGTTAATTTTCATATCTATCACCTATTTTACTAATTACTAACTTTAAACCTAGCAAAATGCATCTATTTTTTGTAGTCCTTTCTCTAAAATATTATACAGCATTCACATATGCTCAGTGTCGGAAGAAATACAGCTTTTTTTCAAATAAACATACCCTTTCCAATGATACCGTCCTGTCTGCTATGTGTGGGATATAACTTGTTAGGTGATATCACACTTTAAAGTATCTTTAGAAGGTGCCAATATCAACATTACTTATACTACAATTGCCTTCCATTACAAAATGTTAGTTAAGTTCCAAGGTCTTCAAATTAGTAGGAAAAAATATATATATATATATACATGTATATATGAAAAAAGTATATATAAATATAACTAGAGCTTGTACCTGGCATCGTTAATAGATTTTTAAATAATAAAACTATTCTTACTTTCTATTTGATGCTATAGCAACACCTCTTTTGTGTGTGAAGAATACACTTATGCATATAAAATGATAGCATTTAGATTATGTTCTAAATTTCATAAACATTCCCAAGTATTTTAACTGGAATTTGGAAATGACTTCTCAAGACCACATGAAATTTAATTTATCTCACTTTCTCTATCAAACATTTCTATTTTATCCTTGGTTATTTTTGGATGCAGCTTGGAATCCAAGGAACAGTAGTCTTTTATAAAAGTCTGACTTCCTGCATAATGTCTAATGGTTAGATTTATCCCCGAGGAAAGATGTAAATTTATTGCAAATGATACTTTAATGGAGTCTAGTTTTTTTGTCATGCAGAGGGATCCAAATGAATGTGGCAGCCAGCAGCAATTCCTATGAGAAGCACTGCAACATGAAGCAAGTGATCTTGTCAGAAATAAGTAAATAAATACCTCCGGCTTCCCATTCTAGCAATTTTATACCATCAAAGAAGCACAGAACATGATTTACATGTTGCTGATAATCTTTTTAAAGAAGGAGTCCAAGTGCTAGGGCTTGTTTGCACTTATTGTAATGGAGCTGACAGGTATTTTATTCATGATCTGCTAGAGAAAATATTAGCTTCTAGAAAGTTGCAAAATGCTCATAAGTGAATACACATTCATTTATTTCAGATTAAAAAAAAACTCCCTTTCATTGCCATGGATAATATTAATTTGTTGTGTGCATCTTCTAAAGCATGTTATCTTCTTTACTTAAAGTTTCCTCTATATTTCATTATAGAGGAATTTCAATATAATGCAACATTCATGACTGAAGAAATTGTAGAGCCATGAAATTTAAAAAAGAACGAGGAAGGAGCTGTGGAAGAGAAGAAGAAAGAAAAAGGAAAATCACATAAAAGTAGTGGAAATCATTCACTCACAATCATGACAAACAGACCCCTTCTTTAGGGAACTCTAGGGAGTTCCCTAAAATTAAACATCTTTTGAACCTTCCACAGGTAGTAGATTTAGAGTGATTTTATTAACAATTACTTGAAATTACTTGATTTTATTAACAATTACTTGAAATTATTTTGAGATAGCTAACCAACAACTATACTAGGTTACTAAATCTAATCCAGTACTACTAAAGAAGTAGTGTGCCGTGAGAAATTCCACAGATTTTCTTGTAAGCTTTACTGAATTCCAAAACTCTTTGCAAAGCAGGATGTTTGACTACCATAACTCCATGAAATGTCTAACTCTCTTCAGGGGATGAAGCAATTTCCAAGAGACATGTCCTTGTAAATATTGGGGAAGGAGATGACAGTGATTTTATATTGGAGCTAATCGTTTCAATAGAAATCTCATTAGGGATAAGAATGTGACGTTCATTTATCTTATTTCTATTTTATGAAATGTATGTTACATACAGAAGCATATCAAATGAATATATGCAATTTAGATATTAAATTAGATATTATTATGTAAATATCTATGTACTACTTCAAGTCAAGAAATGGAACATTGTTATCATCTAAGAATTCTCCTGTGAAATACTTTCAAATTACTCCCCTTCTCCAGAATCAACTAAATCAGCATTTTTGACAGTCTTTTTCACTCATTAAGAATAATTCACCCCGTCTCAGACAATTCTAACTGCTATCATATTCTCTTACCAACAATCAACAATGAACTAAATTTATTATTTTGTCCGTCTTTTGAGATTTTAATAATACTTAATTATGCTTTCTTGATTAGTAATAATCTGAGCAGCATTTCATTTTGAATTTTTCTTTTGTGAAGTTCTAGTTCAAGTACTTTGTTCTGTACAACTATCTATTATGTTGTATAACCTTTTCTTATTAACTGCTACAACTTTTTACATATGCTAGATATTTAATCTTTGTTATAAACTTTACAACATGTCTTCTTGCATTATCATTTTAAAAAATGCATAATTACCAAATTTTAATGAGATGATCAATTTACATTTTACTAGTCAAATTTGTGTTGGGTTACAGAAATTTTTTTCTAATCCTAGGAAATGAATCTTTTTCATGAAATAAAGTGGAATAATCAATTTTGGGTAATGGGCAATCTTTACCATTTTTATAATGCAATCTATTAAAATAATGCAATCAATTTCTCCATTTACTTAATTATTTTTGTATCTATGCCTACTAATTTATATTACCTTTACAGAAGTATCACATGATTTTGTTATGATTACTTCTAATTGTCTTGGTTTTGCTGTCATTATATGTTTTGCAAGGCAATTCCATTTTATACCTGCAGTTATTTTTGTATAGGAAGAATTCCCTAAAAAGTTATTTATTTTAGACGCACAAAGGGAAGCTCCTGTACAAGTACAAATAAGAAGTCTTTAAAAGGTGGAAAAGCAGACAGACTAGAGTCAAAGATAAAACATAGTGAGTTCTGTGCACTCTCTTTTTCTTCTGTATAATCTACGCATAGAGTTGAAGCAGTCAGAAACCCAGAAATCCCAATGTATGCAAACAAAACAAGTCTCAGTTAAAACAAAACAAAACAAAACAAAACAAAACAAAACAAGCAACCTTCTCTCTTTAACCAAAGAACTAGGAAAAGGGGAAACATAATAAGACAAGCACGATATAACCTATAAGCACAAAACATCTATTTAGCTAAACATTTAAAAAAAAAAAAGCCGTGGCAATATACAAGGATACATGTTACTTTTTCCCATTTTAACAAATCATCTTTTTGCACAATTTTAGACTCAAAACAAATTTGAAAAGAATGCAGAGTTGCCCTACACCTCCCTATCCACACACAAGCACAGTCTCCTTCACTATCGACATCTCATATCAGAGTTATGCGTTTGTTAAATTGAGGATAGGACGCCTCAAACGAAATCCGTAGTTAGGATTCACTGTTGGTATTGTATAATCTATGGGTTTTTGACAAGTAAATAATAGCATATAGCCCTGGTTATAGTATTAAACAATAGTTTCGCTTTCTAAAATCATCTGCATTCTGCCTACTCAGTCCTTTCTTCCCTGTAGCCCCTAATGACACTGTTTTACCGTCTCTGTAGTCATGCCAAATAATTAGAATTACACAGTATGTAGTTTCATCAGCTTGACTTCCTTCACTAAGTAACATGTATTAAACATCACTGCTAGTGGTTTTGTGGGTTAATAACTCATTTCTTCCTAGCACTGAATAATATTCCATTGTATGAGTTGCATAATAGTTTATCCATTTATCTGCTGAATTTTAGTTGTTCCCAAATTTTGACATATATGAATAAGTCTGCTGTGAACACTCATGAGTTGATTTTCTTTTTTTAGTACTTTTGGGTAAATACAAAGGAGTTGTGATAGCTGCATTGCATGGGCTAGAGATGTTTAGTTTCATAAGAAACCAACTCATGTACAACTCATGTACATGTACTCGTTGAAAGTGTATCATTCTGCATTGATGCTAATAGTTAATGAGAGTTCCTGTAGTTTCAAATATTTACCAGCATTTGTTGTTTCAATGTTCTGAATAATAGCTCTTATAATAGGTGTGTGGTGGTATTTTATTGTTTTCATTTGCTTTTTCCTAACAATACAAGGTAAGTCTACTGTACATACTCTTTGAAGAGACTGATCAAATTTATTGCTCATTTTTTTATTTATACCATTGCCCATTTATTTTATTTTTTATTTATGCCCATTTATTCATTTTTCACTGTTGAAATTTAAGAGTTCTTTGTATATTATATACAGATGTTTTATATATGTGTTATCTTTTCTCAGATAACTTTCAATTAACACAATATCATTTCATGGCAGCACAAATATTAAAAAAATTAAAAATTCCTAATCCCCCTTCAACTTATTTTTGACATTTATTCAGCTCATACATAATATATTCTCACTGAATATATTGTTGCTATATTTGAATTAATATATGTTAAAAAAGTTAACAGAAAAATTAAAATTTTGGGGAACCCACTTATTCCTTTTTCAGTGTTCTTCCTTTACCTAGGTATATATTTCTAATCTGTACATCTAATATCATTTTCCTTCTTTCTAAAGACCTTTTTTCTTTTGTCATGAAAATATCTACTTGATAATAAAAACTGTTCATTCTTTCTGCCTAAAAATGCCTTTACTTCTCCTTTGTTTTTGATAGATAATTTTGTAAGATACACAAGTCTAAGTTGGTGGGCTTAATTTTTTGTAGTTATTCCAAAAATCTTGAGTATTTTGGGATTTTTTTGTTTGTTGGAGTTTCAGTTTGGGAAGTTTCTTTTGTAAACTCATCATGGCTGCCTTTCTTTCTTGACTGTGGCCAGTCTGTTGACCTCCTATTTGTTAATGATGTATTTTGTGTATTTCTTAGAATTCTATTTTTCTACTTATATTATACATCTGTTCTTTTACATTGCTAGTTTTTCCTATGAGCACCCTTACTGGATCATAGATAGTTGTTTTAAATTCAGTCTGATATTTCCAAAGACTCTTCTAAAATCCAGGTCTGGTCATGATCCTTGCTCTGTTGCTCCTCACTATATATTTTTTTCACCTTTCAGTATGCTTTGTGATGTATTGATTGAAAGAAACTCAGATCAATAGATCTTTAAAAATATGATGATGATGTGTGGAGACAGCATATACTATTTTCCCAAGATTAGATCAGCTTTTCAGTGAATCTGTATGCATAGACTGAATTTCACAGGTGTCTCTCAGTATTTTCCTCGATATAAATGGGAGAGGTTGGCTGGAGGTTATGAAATGGGTATTTGCTTTCTGCTGGGTAGATTAGATATTGATGAGACTGTAACAGCTTTAAACTTTGGTAAAAATAGTTTCTCTTGAAGCAGACTTTGTTGAGAATACAGTGGCCATTGAATGGTTAACTTTTCCCTACTCTGGTGAGATGTTAGAGAGAATTTTTTACATTCATTCTGAGAACTTGTGGTTGTACCTTGTGGGTAAAAATTCCAAAATTATGAACCTTCCTTCCATTCAAGAGTTGTTAACTCTGCGACTTGTCACATGGAGGCTTCAGCAATCTGATAACAGCTCATATTTTCCTACCCAGACATTGGTTCCAGGGGCTATTTCAGCTTGTCAGCTTCTGCTCAAATAATTTTCTATTCTCTGAAACCTCCTGACTCTTAAATTTGTAGGCAGTGGTAATCACTGTGACTTCACTTGTCTGGGAATATAAAAAAATTGTTGACTTTTTAGTTTGTTTAACTTGTTACTTGTTAAGATTAAGTGCTCACTTCAAAGTTTTTTCTATACTGGACCAGAAACCAAAATGCTGAATGGCTTTTGTACATATTTTTTTGTATATGTGATTTGAATGGGTGGATTAATTTTATCATTTTCAGAAAACCTTTATTTCCTTCAAATATTGATTTTACTTGTTCTTTTTTTGAATGCCCTACTAGATATTTTGTAGATACTTTTATCCACAGTTCTTAACTTTTTATTTTCAATCTTTTTATTTTTATGATTGATTTTTTTTCTAAGTTGGTTTTGAACTATTACCAATTCTTTCTTTATAGTTCTCAATAATCATTCCATCATTCAACCATTATTTGGGATGTTCAGGGTTTTTTTTTTTTTTTTAATCAAAATTATCTGTAAAGATATTTTATCTATACTCTTTATGTTACTGAGATATGTATTTTTTATTATATGTTCACTAACTTACATACTGCATTAGTTTTTAGCTCTATAGGAACTGGATATATCAAGCTTATAATTGCCTCAGACAACACATAGCAATTATAGGTAAAAATTTCATTAATTTCCTCATTAGTAATTTTCCTCAACTGAAAATATTTTAAAACTTAGAATTGGGTGAGAAGAGGGTGTTCATAATATGTTGGAGTATTTTATGTAATCTATAATATAGTGCTACATTTAATATATAACAAATATAGTTAAAGGTTAAAATTCTTCAATATGTCTATTTTCTTTTTAATAACTTTATTTTTTTCTTCATTGCCTCAATAAGGAAAAGTATAAAAGAGTTTTATAAACAAGAATCTCATATGCTTATTCAAGGTCTTTACTCCTTTGGATTTCATTTTCTTTCATCATTCCAGTAAGAAAGCATTACCTCTTGCCCTTGTCCTTTTTCCTCATCATCCAATATTTCTACTTCAACTCCAATACTTAGACCTCAATTTTTGTTTCATTTTATTTTATTTTTTAAGAATCAAATAATTCATTTATATATAAATTTCACATATTTGTAATCCCCAGTGTTCACCCCCCCCCAACCCTCCCTGACTGTTCCCACTCTGTCCCAGCCCTCCCCACTCTGAGTTGTGTACTTCAATTTGGTTGTTAGCTTGTTTTGACTTTTCTTCATGGCTTTTTATCTTTCCCATGTCCCATAGAATAGTGAACCATCTGGTGTCTTTTTCTTTTAGACTTGTTTCTGCTAATATGATTTCTTCTAGGTACATCCATGTTACCATAAATTAATCTAATTTGCCAATTTTAATTGATGAGTAATATTCCATTGTGTAAATATACCACTTCTTTTTCATCCATTCATCTGTTTGGGACATGAGTTGTTTTCATGTCCTTGCAATTATAAATAGTGCTGCAATAAACATCTGAGCACAGGTGTCCCTTTGTACCCACACCGAGGTCTCTTTTGGGTAGATTCCCAAGAGAGCAACTGCTGGGTCAAATGGATTGAGAGTCCTCCACACTGCTTTTCATAGTGGCTGGACAAGTTTACATCCCCACCAGCAGTGTAAGAGTGTTCCTTTCTCTCCATGTCCATGCCAGCACTTGTTGTGTTGTTGCCTGTTTTTTGTTTGTTTGTTTGTTTATTTATTTATTTATTTTTTTATTATTATTTTTTTTTAATGTGGGCCATTCTTACTGGTGTAAGGTAGTATCTCATTGTGGTTTTGATTTGCATTTCCCTGATTGCTAGTGACTTTGAGCAATTTTTTCATGTGCCTTTTGGCCATTTGTATTTCCTCTTTGGAGAAGTGTCTTTTTAGTTCTCCCCATTTTTTGATTGGGCTTCTTGCTTTGTTTTTGTTTAGTTGTGTGAGTTCCCTGTGGATCTTCGTTATTAAACCTTTATCACACTTGTGGAGGGTAAATTTTTTTTTACCATTTATATGGACTCCTTTTATTTTTTTTTTTCTGTTGTTTCTTTTGCTGTACAGAAGCTTTTTAGCTTGATGTAGTCCCATCTGTTTACATTTTCCTTCATTTTTTTGACATCGGTAGATGTTTCCAGAAAGGGATTTCTGATTTATAATTCATGGATGGTTTTGCCCAAGTTTTCCTCTATGCATGTTATGGTTTCAGGTCTGACATTTAAGTCTTTTATCCATTTTGAGTTGGCTTTTGTACATGGTGTGAGGATGTTGTCTTGGCCCATTTTTTTTTGCATGTCTTAGTCCAATTTTCCCAGCACAATTTATTGAAGAGGCTATCTTTATTTATTTTTGTCTCAAATTTCTGCTACTTCTGAGTTTACCCCTTCATAATACCAGAACAAGAGGAGCTGAACTACACAGATCTACCCATATTCATGCATATTTTACTATCATCTTCTATTCACAAAAGAAAGACTGCCCTGGTTCCCAGATAAGTCTCTCATATTCTTTGGAGACAATATATTTCAGGCATTTAAGAAACCTTCCTCTCTTAGCTATTCCTTCTTTTAAAAATGCTTTCTCAATGTATACAACCTCTGAAGGATAGGAACATAGTTGCTTCACTTCTGTGTATCAGAATTAATTGGTTTTTGTCCTGTGAGATTCTTTCTGTCAAATGCTGAATAATGAATTGGCCTGGTCAAGTCATCTTCTATTTTTCTTTATATCTTTGCTTCCTTTTGTGCAAGAGCATAACAACACTAAACAAATTTCCTATCAGTAACAAGTCTGATCATACTGCTTACTACTCACCTTCTCATTCCTTTACATTAAATACAATGATCTTCTTTGTATATTTTTGCTTCTCATCAAGAACAACTATATCAGAAAAGAGGTTTTTCATTTGTTTGTTTATGCCCTGAGTCCTCACTGCCTCTTATATCCAGTTTAATTCTTACTTTAAATTGGCTTACTTGCTAATTCTAGTTACTTACATGCTTTACATTTATGTCTATATGTAACATGAACTCACAAATGTAATTTCTCTATTTTAGAATTCTTATATAAGCTGTGGGACTTATATTCTTAATATTTCCCCTCAGATAAGACAAACAAAATGCCAAACTCCAAATATCTGAAATGAAAATAACCACTTCTCTATTATATCTGAACCCAGTATTTTTTAAATGTAGTCTCTTATTTTCATGAACATTGGTCATATTTTTATAAATATTGCTCCACTTTGATATTGCCCTCCCATCATTAATACACCCTGCTCCCCAATACCCTCTTCTCTACTCCAGCCACTCCAACACCTCTTTCACTGCAAGTCATAGAGTGATACTTGGCCCACTTGTCTTTTTTTTTTTTTTTTTTTTCTTTTTGGAGTAATATCTTTTTTCCTGGGTGAGAACCTGTATGAGGAACCCTTGTATATACATGGGCAGGAGCTATATTATGAGTGAAAGAACACTTCCACTGATCTTATTTTAACCTAGCCTTATAACACATAGGACAGAATGGCTTCACATATCTTTTCCAGGTTGGTGGTATCTTCCTTCCTCCCATATTAATTTTGCTAAGAGACATTTTACTAAGAGACATTTCCATAAGATAATGGTGTCTCTGACACGTTCATGTATCCCCTGCTCCTTGCCCCTGCCCACACATGTTGAAATCCACAGGAATCTGAATTCTACCTAATCTGTTTTTCCCTAACTTGCTTCTTCTCCTTGTTTAACACATTGTAACCATTCCTTTGCACTGTATAAAAAGCCTTCAAAGGCTTAATACTGTTTAATGATGATATTTAATGCTTGTAAACAGTTCAGTTTCTGTCAATTCCTCTCCTGTTCCTTCTCATTTCACATCAGCTCCCAACTGACCTGTATTCCTGGAACACAGCAGACCTTGCTGCTCAGATCTCAAGGAGTAACTTTGAGGCACATAGCCAGGCCAACCACATCAGAACATCGTGTAGGTATGAATCTCCAGCCTTGATTCTGGTGCTTTCTATGGTGTTGGAGACCATCTCCTTTTTTCAGAACAGTGTGTTCACAGGTAAACCTAGTATTCTATAATATATGTTAAGTGAATGCCAATTATCTCCATAGTTCTTCATTGGCTCATTTTTTACTCGTTTCTCTATTTGCAAACCATTTCTAAATTTCTTTGTTTATTTTAAAGTTTTTTTTTAAATAAGTATAGTGTATACAATAAAGAGAATAAACTATCAGTATACAATTCAGTAAATTGTAATTAACAGCACTGAAAAATGCTACTCCTGTCTTTTCTAGTTACTATTCTTTTATCCTACTGAAATAAATACTGTCAATCTCTAAGACCACAGATTAGTTTTTCAATAATGCTAAACTTTATAAAATTAAATTATGTCAACACATTCATATTTTTCCAGTCAACACTATAATTGCAATATTTATCCAAATTTTTGCTATTGGCAGTGGTTTCTTAAATTTCAATTCTGTATATTGCTTTACTATAGGAATATATGAAATTTAATGATCTGTTCATCTGAACATTATTATTTAAGTTATTTAAAATTACTACCTTTTACACTAAACCTCATAACATTTCTTATGAGTCTTCTTGTTTTCTACATGCACATGTTCTTTTGCCAATTTACTAATGAGTCAAATTCTTATCTCAAATGTACATATTCAACTTATGTAATATCCAATCTTACTGAATTTTAACATTTGAATTTTTAAAAATATTTCTTTCCCTTTGTTTACACGCCCATATCTTTTTAAAGGCAGTAAGACTACTACATTTTTGCAATAATTTCATTTTCTAGTCTTCTGAATCAGCACACATTCCTCCTCAGTAATATCATCTTTCTCTTGATTCATTAATCTTTCTCAAAATAAAATCATGACCCTATACATAAGGGTCTTTCTCTCAGGCCCAGAAATCTAAACTCTGTAATACGAGAATTTGTGTCTTTACGTTGGAATTTTACTCAAGATGGCTATCAACAGAGTCAGCAGGATGGACACCTAAAGCAACTGCTTCTCCAAATGATGGAAATGCTAGTATTTTATTAGGGGAGAAGGAATGTGATGGGATCAGGATTTCACCATTTATTGAAGAGGTTATCTTTGTTCCAACGTAAGTTTTTCACTCCTTTGTCAAAGATTAGTTGACTATATATGTGTGGTTTTATTTCTGGGCACTCAATTATGTTTGTCTATTGTACCAGTACTAAAACTAAGCTACTTTAATTATTATGGCTTTGTAATATAACTTGAAGTCTGGAATATTTAAGCCTCCATTCTCTTTCTCTCTCTCTCTCTTTTTTTTTTTTTTTTTTTTGGTCAGGAGGCTTTTTGATATTTGAGGCCTTTTTGTCATTCCATATGAACTTCTGCAAATTTTGTTCTATCTCTTTAAAGAATGTCATTGGAATTTCTATAGGAATTTGATTGAATCTGTAGATTCCCTTTGGCAGCCCAACCTAATGGAAAAAATTGATGTCAATTTTACAACTGTTATAAGTTGTTTAAAGGAGAACAAGAGAATCTTTATTGGAATAGAAAATATCAATGTTGGTCTAAGTGATCAACATCTGTAATATCAATTTTATGTGATTTAACCAAAGATAATTTTTCACAGATGGTAAACATGATACTGTTTACTAGCTATCGTACACAAAGAAGAGCAATGCTAAATATCCTGTGTTTATGGGGACGTCATTATCATGATTAAGGGTTAAGAAATCTCAAAAGCCAATGATCAATAACTGTCAGCATTTATATTGATTGACTATGTACAAAGCACATAGTGAAGTGTTTGAAGACCATACTATGAAATATATCCTTTGGGTACTAGAAGTATCATTAAAATTTGAAAGAAAAAGATGAGGTCAACTCTGATTTGATACACATTATTTAAATCGTAAATGTTTTCACATTAATGATTGCTTTCCAGAATTAATTAATCACAAATGTACACCAGAATTGTGAGTATTATTAATGTCTCATTTTCTAATAAATTAGCAGAGCTACTAATTTTCATTTGAATATTTATTCTTATATATTAAGGAAAACATAAAATACATATTAATATGAGATTATATGAGAATCAAAGATCTAGTGATGAAAAATCCAAGATATTTGTTATTGATATTCAATGTCATCAAAAGAACCCAACAATATCTTTTTAGAAGAGGAACTATAAGAAAATATAAGTCCTCTAAAAATGAAAGTATTATTTTATAATATTTCATCAGTAATCCTTATATTTTGCAATATATTTTTCAACAAAAATCATCTTACAAAATATTTCCACACAAATGACATATTTAGCTTATATCCTTTAAAATCCTTAATTTTATCTAAAACCATGTTTTTAGAATTTATCTCATAAATTGAATTCTGGAAACAATATTTAGGTGAATTTATGTCATGAATATGATTCAACTGTCATTTTCTTCATTATTTTCCAAAATATGTACAATGTACCTTATGGTATTTAAAATTTTATCACTACTGAAAGTTTATTTTTAAGTTCCTGAATATATATATATATAAATCATAATTTTATATCTCTGATAGTACAGTTAAAATCACAAACTTGTCACTCCTAACACAACTGCCCAGTACATTTTAAACCTTTGTATCTACAGTATTTTAGAATTAAAGCATGTAAAATACAGAAGCCCTCTAACTTTGGGTAACTTCATTTTCTCCCTGTTGATACATCCTGGTGGATATTAGGATTAATGTTATGTAGCTCTCAAAAATAAAACTGAAAGCTACATAAAACATAATTCTTGCTGCTGCACTTGTTGATTAAAATATCTAACCATATATCCAAACTATTTGGAAAGAAATCTTCCCTGCTCTCTAAACTTTGGTCATTAAAGTTAGGTTTTACTGTCTCTTTATATAGTTAGTAATCCCAAAATGACTAACATACATAGTTGTAGCTGGAAATTTGGTTTTTAATACTCACTCGAAGTTTTGTATTGGCATGTTCAACTTGAAAGGCCCATGTGATTTTAATCAATCCTGATGATATTTATCAAAAGTAATATCAAAATGCACAGATCACATGACATGAATATAGTAGAAAGTAAGAAATAAAAGACATGGAGTATAATGGCATGAAGGGAGTATCCATATTTACTCAGGCATTTGAAAACCTTCACTCACAATACTATGGAAATTGACATGGCAGTAAATTCTACTCTAACAGCAACAGAGCAGTGAAAAGCAAAATACAGAGAATAACTGATATTAGATATTAGAATCACTGATTTATTGGATGAGAAGCTTGCTTACACTTTTAACTAGTTGTCAGATTCATGTGCAGTTTCCTTTTCTATCATATATTTGTCAACATTTTGGTTTTGTAAGTGTACATGTGTTTACTAATTTGTAGAACTGGATTGATTATACCCATATCACAGAAATACTGTGAACCTGATATGGCCCAATGCCTGGAAAATAATAATGAATCAGTAAATATATGCTTGTTTTCCTCCTCTCCTTTTTATGGAAAATAATCCAACATAAGAAATAATGTCACAAATAATGTCACTGTGGTCGTTTAATAATCTGAAATGCCCATCAGTGCAATCAAAGCATAGGTCATCATATGGAGACAGATAATAACGGTGCAGGTATTCCCTGATAAAGTAGAACATTCTTATGAAATCTTTCTTAAGTCAAAATGGTGTAAAGCAAAGAAGTAATCAACATTAATTCATATGGAAAAGATTTTGAGAGTCCCCAGACTCCTAAAATCAACTAACCTTCCAAATAACACATAAAACTTAAAATGTAGTGAAAGCAGAAATGATGTGATAAATACATTGTCTATGTAACACAGTTCTGGAGTCAGAGCCTAGTGGCACCACTCTGCTCAGGGTACAAGCTGCCTCTGATACTGCTGCCAGAGAACAAATGCTGAATATAACATTTTCCATTTTTGCTTTTGTCATAGAAGTGAGAATCATATCTGGATTTCTTTTGGTTAATGAAAGAATCTACTCAAGTAGGGTTTTTGTGAAAGCAAAATGGTAAAACTTCAACCTTAGAAAGCCAATAATACCCGTAATCAAGTCCACTTCAAACTCATGAGTAGTGTGTACATGTAAATGAGTGAATGGGTTATGAGTTCTGCCAAATAATATTTGTTATATATATACTATATTATATTAATATTTACATAATATATATAATTTATATTCATATATAACATATATTTTATATTTATAATATGACATCTATATAATGTAATATTTATATAATATGATATTATATGATATTACATATAATCAAATAAATCATATATTATAGTATATATTATATAATTATAAGATAAATATTATATGTAATTACACTATTATATATAATATTTGCTATAACTCCTTTTGTCTCTATTTTCACACATGTAAATTTAGAACAATGAAAAAGACCAAAGGTCTGCAATTACTGGGTCAAATATTACCTGCCAGTTATTTTTGTGTGTTTTTTTGGGGTGGTTCCTCTTGCCACTCAAGTGAATTGACTGGTTCTTCTTTCTACTCTGATCCCAAGGTCTGCTTCTTTACCAGTTGTTTCCCTTAATTGTCCTGAGGTCACAGCTGCTGCTATCAACAGCAGTGAGAATTCTGTTAAAGGAATAAGGGCAAGAACATTGGGGTCAAGTCTCTGTCTGAGGGAGATATCTTCAACTACTCTGCCCAAACTGCAAAAGCCAATCTCTTGGTGAAGAAAGAAGGAAACTCTGGGAAGATCTGGAGGTCACAGGGATAAAAATGTTGCCTACCCTCCCCAGCTGGAATCCCAGTCCACCAGACCTCTTCTGCTTGCCTTGGACTCCTCACCAGAGAATGTCTTCAGTTTAAGGCAAGTAAATGCAAAGTATACCCACCACACATGTGGATTTTTCCCGGCAAACTGGGTGGGGAAGGAATAGTCTCCCTTGCTACCTAAAAAAAACTAGGTGATATTGTCCATTTTGCCTCTTGACCCACAAGTTAATATTATTTGATCTACCTTTTTACAGTTCAGTCATATTGGATGGAAATGATGTAGGTAATATGTGTCCTTAGAAGTTGAATACAGAATAGGGATAGGGTGAAGAATGGAGGCAACTCTGACAACAGAGAACTTCGAAGCCAGCCCATCCCAGAGAAATATTTTTTATTTACTTTTCTAGCCACTTTTCTAAATCAATTGGATTGATACAGAGAGATACTGTACCACTGAGGGGGGTAGTGAAATGATCAATATTTTGTCAGAACACAAAACCTACTATTCACATCTAGTTAATGATAATAGGTTGACTATTTCCCCTAAAACTCAGGAGCCAGATTAAGACGTCTTCCTCATTACTACTACTTAACATACACCTGGTTCAGTAAGCAAGGGAAGTAGTGAGAAGGAAAAGTAGACTTTTCTTTGACAATAGTGCAATCATGTATTTGGAAATTCACAGGATCTACATAGAAGATATTTAAATTAAAGTGTTAAGTAACTATTGATATAAGTTCAATAAAAAGAAACCATTTAGATGCTTATAAGTTAATAAAAATTTCAAAATTGGAAGGAAATAATCATCCCTTTTACAATAGCAACAATAATATGAAATTCTTAGGGGTAAATCTGACAAAAGTTTGGTAAGAGTCACTCATTTAGTGTTCAGGGTTTTTGTTTGTTTGTTTTTTAGTTTGTTTTATTTTATTCAATGGGGTTTATGAAAATTCTCTGCTTTTGAATACACACTCATATATTTAATATTGATTATGGAAGTACCATATCCCAATATCAAGGACCTTTTTGTCTATTACTGTGTAAATCTTGCCCAAAATTGTTTGCTGGGGCTACAATTCCCAAGGGCTAACTGGGGAAAGGAGGCTTGCAAGCTCACTCACCTGGCTGCTGGTGAAGTTTTATTTCTTGTGTAGGTTGCTGGTCAGCAGCTGTCCCTGGAAAATAGGGTGAGGGGAGAAATAATCTCTCTTGCTACCTAAAACCCTACATATATTGTCCTCAACAGTTCACCATAAAGCAAGTGACTTCATCAGAAAACAGGATAAAACTAGATTCCTTGGTTGTAACTTTGGAAACACTGGTTTTATTTTTCCCCTATGATATATTTATTTACTTTCCAAAATGTGAGGATCTAAGTTTTTTCTCCTTAAATTTCCAAATATATTTTTTCAGAATGGGGGGGAAATAGTTCCTCCCTTTCCTATGTATTCATAAAGATTCATTTTTGCTGAGGTTTTCTTGCCTGGTTACTACACTTTAGTGTGTAGAATGAAAAATCAGTTCTCTTTGCATCACACAGAAGTAGAAATTGGGATAATATGAAATAAGTATAATCATTTACTGTAATTAAATAATAATGCTTTTTATTTCAGAAACTTCCATGTTTGAATTTAAAATAATACTAAAAATCAGCAACATGGATTAAGATCAGAGGTATACATTTAAGGGCAACTGTTTCAGCATTATTTTGTTTTGAATGGGGTCTGGCATACATGAGCACATTGAAAACATGGTTACATGTATGCTGGTTATTATGTTGGTCTCATACTTTTTGAATAAACAAATTGTAAACTATATTTTTTGGTCAACATTTTAGTAGAGGGGGAAAAAAGGGGGGTAGGATGTGTTAAAGAAAATGTTGACCTTCACACACATACATTCTTCTGCAGTGGAAGTATGAAGGCAATAATTTCTCAAATATATATGAAGTTGTCTCCTTTCAAGGGAGGAAGATAAACTGCTTTGTACTTACAACCTTGTAAGAAGTAATTCATAGAGTATTTAATATGCTGGGACAACTTCCTGAGAAGGTTATAATTTTAATTAATGTTATTTGTTATAAAACAATCACTATTTTTCTAAATAAAATTGATTCAAAGAGGCTATTTTCTTAGAATTAACTTTAAAAGTTTTGAAATGAAATATTTTGGCTGTAAGGATAATATAAAACTAGCAAAGAGGTCAAGGAGGTGTGTACTTATGCAATTTATGCATCGCATCATGCTCACAGAATTCAAAGATCTTCATTAAATAACCATAAGAAATCATATGCTTCAATTTGCACCAGATGACAGTGTTGATATCCAAATGGAAACTTCTCCAGATTGGGATAACTTCCCTTGAATAGTTTAATTACTAATCGTGTACCCACAATCTATCTATTAATTACTTGAACTGCTCCCAAATCATATTACCAGTCATTATTTTTAACTTTAATTTGATTGAAGATTTACCTGTGGGGATCTATTAAGGGAAAAGGAAAATTTAATCATATAGCTCAATGGTTCTTAAGTCATTAGTCAGCATATACAGTGAAACAGTTACTGATGTATTCAGCCAGGAATATGGAAGTCACTGAAAAAAAAAAAAAATCAAGAGACACATAGACCAGCAGTTATACTGTGTGACTCAATATATATCTGGGAACTCTACTTCAGATATCCCAATCTGGGTAGGTTCCTCATTGGTTCTAGTAGTCATAGAAGAATGTCTGTGCCCTTGTTGGATTTTACTGGCTTTACTGCTCTATCAGGGAACCAGATCACAGGCACACCAGACAGGGAGGCTGGGCCAACTCTATGGCAAGCAGCAGGCTAGGCAGCAGAACTTTTACCTCTTGGTAGGTTCTAAATGCTCATCATTTCTACATGATTCTTTATATTCTAAATTACAACATGGTGTTAAGGTACAGAGAGAATAGAAGGGACAGATAAATATGTGTTGAGTCATAATTGGGAGAAAATCAATTTAGATATCTATCTTTAGTTTTCATTTCATTGGTCAGAGATGTATTACATGAATAAGAGAGTCTAAATGGGGGTCGAAATATTGCTACAATATGCAAATTTGGGATTCTATTATATAGGAAGGGTAGGAAATTGATATTGAATAAGCAACTGAATAACATGAAGAATAGCACCTTTTGGTTTTAGTGACTTTTGATGATAAAATACTGTAGAGTAAGTGAGTTGGTCAGAAATTTTCTTCCATTAGCCTGTATAACCAGTACCTATGGTATTGTACCCTCCTCATGATTGTGTGGCCCAATGGGGGAATGTATGAATGGCACATCTGAGCCTTGTAGGAAAGTATAAAAGGGTGGCATCACCCCAGGGTAAAAAAGCATGAAAGAGGACAAGAGAATGCGTGAGAGAGAGCCCTGGGAAACAGCATGAAGATTCCTATAGAGTTTGAGCGACTTGCCTGTGTACCAGCACCAAGGCCCTGACCCTGGTCCCCACCTGCTGGTGTGTATGTAACTGCTAGACACAAAAAAGAATCTACACAGATTGGTGAGCCTGATGCTTTCACAACTGGCATCACAATCATAATGATTAAAAAGATTGAAATTTACACAGTTGAGTAATATAGTATATAGAAGATAGCTAGTATAAATATATGCTAGTTTACTATTTAAAATTATGTGCATTTTATGTGTCAATTAAAAACAAGCACATCATGTAGTAGGAATTATACAAATGAGGAAGCTGAAACAATTTCTTTGATATCACTCAGCTACTAAGGAGTAAATCAGAGAATCAAAGCTAGATATTAAAAAATCTGATCTTATTGTCCTCCTTAGTAAAATTAGAAAATAGTAATAAATACTCAAAGTGTGAGAGTGAAAAGGATCATGTAAGATCATAAATGAAGATACTTTCAAGCTCTAGGTATTATTGCCATGCAGCCATTTTATCAAATTTTTAACATAGTCAAAAAAAAAATCATGTATTGGATTAGTTTTTCATATCGTCAGCATTATGCTGTTGTGCAAGCAGCCTGATTCTGACACCAGTTGTAGTGCAGGAAATAGATTTGTAGTCGGTTCTTTACTGGGTTCTGTCACTTATACATACACACCAGGCCAGGGGTGCTAGGAGGCAAGCAAGTCCCCCAGCCCCTCAGGAATCTTTACACTCCTTCTCTGGTGTTCTCTTGCTCCATGCTCCCCTACACTAAGATAATGCTTTTAGCCTTTCTTCCCAGGCCCAGATGTACCCACTCACACATGCACACAACCACTGGACCACACAATCATGGGGAGATGCAATACCACAGGTGCGGGTCATACAGGCTAATGGAGGAAAAAACCTGACCAACTCATTTTTCCTACATATATTTAACCACTTAAAAGCATTCTGATGTCCATAAATACACTCAAAACAGATTGGTTAAAATTTAAATTCAGATAAGCACACAGAGCAGAATGACTGCAAAAAGAGATTTTTCTACCAATTACTTTAAAGTAATTTCCTTTTAAAATTTTTGGATAAAATATCTACAAAGTTATCCATTATACAGCACTTTCATAAAAACAAAAGGACAATCTCATTCAATCTTAATAACTACTGACAAAATAAACAACCAGTTACCTTTTCTTTTTTTTTTTAAAAAAAAGACAAAATTTAAACTCTGCATGATTAAACAATTGTCTAATTCAGAAACTTTAGAAACAGACAAAGGAGGGACCAGGACTCAACCTGCTGTACTATATTCTGAATATACAGTGTTTTAAATATAACCTGCGGTAAAACCCTAATGACATCTTACTTTCATATTCCTGTTTATTCAGAGATTAGATAAAAATTGAGTATTCATTCAAATGTATAAAAATGAGAATATTTTCTTTCTTTGGTTGAATAATTTTTGAATGTACTAATTATTCTATGAACAAAGAACATATTTGTACCAAAAATTATTTTCTTGACTTTTAGCATTTGTATGTTGAAAACAGAGGGATTTAAATATAGGTCAGTAAGAAAGAGTTTGAACTCTTAAATATTGCTTCTTCAACTGATTTGGTTCTAGGAGAATATTCTAACACATTTATTTCCGTTTCCTCATTTTTAAAGTGGCAAGTAAAATGTTTATTTTCCTGCTTCACAAGAGTGTTATATCAACTAATTAGTCAAATATAATTAACAAGTAAAGACATGTTTTAATTATTTTGTTACTACTAGAGAATAGAAAACTGACTGATGAAGTTCACTAACGTTTACTAAAACATATTTTGATGGAAAAACAATAGGTTTGTTATGTTTTAGTAAATTAAAATCTCATTTACCAAAACAAACAAACAAACAAACAAACAAACAAACAAACTCGATTGGATTTGTTACTCAGAATTGCTTCTCTTTTTCTAGTGACTTACAGAAAGATCACAGTTCAAAAATTCATTAGAAATTCTCTATTCTAAATATTTGCGAAAAATAATGGAACTAAGAGTTGTCACAAAGCTGGAACTTTTATTTCCTAGAATCCTACCATCTTATGTTTGAAGTCTCCTCTTTATTTTCCATGACAAGCTCATTTTTCTTTGAATATTTCCTATGAACACATTGTATTTAATATACACATTTAAATTTTTATTCAGTAAAATATATCAACAAAGGGTACAAAAAATGAATGTATAACATGAACGATCAGAAGCTAAATATACATGTAACATTGACCTGAACAAAGCAAGAAATATTTTCAGCATCACTTAATTATGTCCCTTTCACAACCTTGTCTAATCTAAATTAACTACATCGTCCCCAAAATTAGATTGCCAGATAAAATTGAAAATCTAATATCTGATACTTACTTTTATTAAATAAATACCCATTGTTCATATAAAATTTTAACTTTTGTAGGTATATTGCATATTTTCCTTCTAAATTTAGCAACTCATTTAAAATAAATGTTTTTTTCCCTTAATTCTAACATGAATTGTTTGGCCTTTATGTAAAAATGATCTCAACATATTATGAATACTTCGTAGTGTGATTTCTATTTTATTTTTGCAACAATTATCATCTTGGTTGTTCACCTTTATTGTTACATTCTGTATGTCTGATACTCTGAAGTACTGTCTTCATTATGTTAGTGGATATGAGCACTGTCTACTTTGGACAATTGAAATTAATACTGAAATTATTTTTTTCTATTTATTTTTATTGAGGTAATGTTAGTTTACATCATTGTTTTATGTCTACAGTTTGGTGCTCTTCTGGTTAGGTATTTTTCAAACTAATTGCAAAAGGCCAAATTCCCAAATTTTCTCTAAAATGACCTTTCATTGTTCAATTCAATTTTTAATAACTGATCAAAAATATATTTATGCTGATATTGTGAAACATATTGCTTAAGTTTTCTTCAATGTATTTTATTATTGTAGGTCTTATATCTAAATACATAATCCACTTAGAATTATTTTTGTGTATGCTGTTAATAACTCAACTTAATTATTTTATATGTGTCTTTTCTATATTGTCAGCACCATATTAAAGAGACTGTCTTTTTCCCATTATGACCATGGATATATTTATTGTTGACTAAGTACTGATACATGTTTGGAGTATTTCTGGATTTTTTATTATGTTTCATTGACTCATGCATCTATTTTTGAATCAAGATTACATTGGTTTTAATACTGTTATTTTATAATAAAATTTTAGGTCAGGTAACATGATGCCGTTGTTTCTTTTTTTTTATGTTTGCTTTGTAACTCTAGACCTTTTGCTGTATTATGTTAATTATAATTATAATTTCAATATATTTTGTTGAGTTTCTTTGAAAACTATTGCTGGGATTTTGATGGTATTATGTTACATTTGTTTATTCTTTTAGACTGGATAGTCAATCTGATTTAATTAATTCTCCCCATCCATGATGATGGCATATCCTTTGATCTTTTTATGTATTATTTTACAAGATCAGTTTTACCCTAACATGGAAGCCAGATAATAACAACACAGAAACAGAAAACCACGGGCTATTATCTTTGATGAGCAGAGATCCAACAATCAACAAAAATTGTTAAACCAAAATTTTCCATACATTAATGTAACTATAGACCTTGATCAGCAGGAAATATCACTGGACTGCTAATATGGCTTAGGATATACATATAGTAAGTATAAAATTTAGCATTAGTAGACTAAAAGATAAAAAAATCATATTTTCATCTCAATACACTTAGAAATTCATTTAACAAAATATAACTTACATTCAGGACTAAAATTCTCAATATACCTCATCATAATAAAGTCATATACGACAAAGCCACACCAATATCATGCTCACTATGAAAGGTTGAAAGCTTGTCTTCTAATAGCTAGAAGAACACAAAGGTGCCCACGTTTACCATCAGCCAAGAAATAGAAATATAAGGCATCCAAATTAGAAACAAATAACCGCTTCTGAGTGCAGATGATTTGATATTGTATACTATAAATCCAAAAGACCACCAAAAATCTGCTAGAAGTAATGAACAATTTATATAAAAGTTTCAGGAAGCTCAATAAAAACATAGCAATTCATTGCATTTTTACACTAACAGCAACCATCTTAAAAAAGAAAATGTTTTAGCCTGTATATGTTTTATTACTTTTTTCACTCTTATGTTACTGATTAGGGATGCTAGAAAATGTTGAACTGAGCAGCCTTAATCAGATGGAATTATCAGATTCTGATCATAGAAGGAAAGTCAATGAGGTTAGCAGAGGGTTTTTTTTGTAGATCCCCTCAAACCTAGCTGCCTTGGACTGGGGCAAGGACCACCGATACCCTACTGTGCTGTTCACTACCCTAATGAGCTAGGTAAGTTCTGTGAGTAAGTCCTGCTATGTCATTGCAGACAAGCTTCATGCCTGTGTTGCTCAGAACTCCTATCCACTAAAAATGTGCTAACATTAAAAGGATATTCAAAGTTTGGCAGATTTCTATATAAGGAAGATTGCTATATTTTCCATATTTCCACCAAGGAAATGCAGCTGTGATAAAATTCTATCTTGAGAAAGACTTGTCATTTTGTAAAATTTAGTATAGGTGCTTTGCTTTTTTAACTCTCTTACACTGTGAAATTATCTACTGTTTTAACATCTTTAGCTTGTCATCGTTGTACAGTGAATGGGTCTGTCTGGTGCATTTCTATATTTTTATCACATGCACAAGCCTGAAGATATGTTTTAAAATCTAAAGTGAGAGTTTCAAGGTTTATTATTATCAAGAAATAAGTACAGTTTATAGAAAAACACATATTTTTTTATTATACAATATTCATATATTTTAGAATATAAATTATATGAAATAGATATATTTTATAATATAAATCATATAAAATGGATATAATAAATAAATATATAACCAAACATATCTTATATGATATGACATATATTGCATGTGTTTATAATATTTATTTGTTATATACCATGATCTAATAATAATCATAATATATTATCATCATATCATTTTGTATATCATATGATATGATAGAGTATAACATATCATAATATGAAACAAAGACATATCGTTAATATAATATATATTGTATATTTTATATGGTGGCTTATATTACAAACTATAGTATATATTATATAGCATATATAATATATGCATATATACATATTCATAGATGTTTCTATATACACATCATACAAAACATTTATATGTGCACAAATATATGTGAATATGCTAGTATGTGTATGTGCATGCATGTAAACCTACAAATAATATATTTTATTGTAATGTATTATAACACATCATATATATACATATACATATATTGTATATGCATACTGCATTTGCACTATATATAATTATAATATATATTATAAAACATTGATGCACAATAAAATGGTATATGTCATAATATACTATAATATACTAACTTACATATTAGTAATATATTAGCAATACACTGATATATTATATGATATATAATTAAATAAATAAATATGATAAGATAATGTATGATACAGTATAGCATATCATGTCATATCATATATCATGCTATATCTTATATATCTTATATGTTATCTATTTACAATTATGTTTTATATGGACTATGTAAATATATGTATTATACAATATAAATATATACAATGCAATCATATAGCTATGATATATATTATATAGAGAGATATATGGTATTATAATTACATAGTATATGAATATATATACCTATAATGTTTACTACATATTATAATACTTAGTACATAACATGCATATATTTTATAGTATATATAATGTTATTATATTAAATGTGTTGTGGTCACTGCATTTGTAGTTATCAATCAAGCAAAACACACAGTTTTTCTAGATCTAAAACACCATACCATAAATTATATAGTCCATATTCTTAAGAAGTTAACATTTTGAAGTTAAATAACATTGAAAACTATTAAAAATAATATCACATTAAATATATATTTCATCATAAACCTAGGCCTATATTTTATATATAAAATAATTTGTGATCATTACCATAAAGAAGCAATCTGCTTTCAAGCTGCTATTGGTAAATTTCTATTTGCAAATTCTAAATACACCTATGTTGTGGACTCTTAAAAATATTAATTGTGTTGTGGATACCAAACCTATAGTTGTCAATCAAGTCAAAATTGCTGTGATTTGATTAATTTATTCAAAGCTTTCATTTAGAAATCAAAGGTATTTAAAGAGAACTCTTTAGAGCTGTGGTAATATTACCAGTCTATGTCAACCCATTCTTCTAAACCAGAGAGCATTAAAAGAGATAACAAGGTCACTTGCTATTTTTTGTGCATGATAAAGTACTGAGTAATTTTAATGACAGTGGTGTAAGAAATATATGATACAGCACCAAAAAGCCTTACTTATGCTTAGGTATTCAAATATTGATATCTGATATCAGATGATTATTTAGGCAATCCAGTTGTAATGAAGGTAGAAACACCATATTTTTCTCCTCTATTTAAATATCTAATCCTTTGAGGACATACTTTTCTTATTAGAGATGCTAAAAATACCTCAGATGGAACATGTTATGTGGAGATGGTTTTGTAAAGTAGTGCAATTAAGTGGGTGATGACATAAGGAGCTACAATCATGGATTTACTAAAAGACAAGAAACGTTAGTTGCTTCTTGCTGGAAATCTATGGCATTATAAAAGTGATGAAGTGGATAAAACAAGATAACATAAGTAGGATGATTATTTGAAATGTTATACTCTGTTGCTTTTAAAAAAAAATCGTATACATTCCCTCACACCTTCACTCTCCTGGTAATTGCTCCATGCACTAGCCTACTGTCTGGAATGCAGTACATATTTCACTAATATTTGCTGAGAAAATTAATAAGTAAATCAATTAAGTTTTCACATGTCAGTGACAATACATTCACTTTAGGTTAAATTATACTGATATTTATCCCCAAATTATGCAGGTATAACCTATGTTTTGGGGGAGACGGAAGGTGTGTCTAAAAGGTTAATTGATTGTATCATTCAGATGGGAGATGATTGTGACCCACTAAATGTGCAGCAGTAAAGATGGCAAAAATTAGATTTTATGACTATGCTGTGGAGCTAGCGTCTGTATGACTTGATCATAGATTGGGATAGAATTTGAAGAAAAGAGATTAACCAAAAAATATTCATTTAAAATTATATGAGGTTAATGTAATGTCAATAATTTAGTCAACATCAAGTGGTATTAGCTTATACAACTCAATGGAAAATGGTTCCATTTACTGAAATGCAACAAACTGGGAAATAAGAACTTGAGCTTCTACTTTCATATTATAATAATCAATAGTCAACACAACTTTTTTAGGAACCTAAGGCTATTCAGTGTATCTAATGTATTATATTTGAATATACTATAAAATATTTTTAAGTACATTTTCAAGAAGTCTGATGAATTTGTACAAATTCCAGAGCAATATTTTCCCGGGATGTATTTCAAAGACATATTAATGATAACTTGATCCCTCAGTGTGTAAGACCTGCTTTGCAGTATGTCTAGTGTTTTATACAAGCTTGCAATTATAACCATGATCATAACAAGTTAAAGCATTTTGGCTCTATGGACCTTTAGTTACAATGATAATTTAAACGTCTTTAAAAATTGCTGATATTTGTCTTGTTTCTGAAAGCAAGACTATAGCACATGAAACTAATATAATTAGAGAATAGATGCATGAAAGGCAACATAAATAAATATTTTTGGGCTACTATGCCAATTAAGCAAAACCAAAGAGGGTTTAATAATGATTTTGCCATAGTTTATTGATAGTAAAATTTAAAAAAAAATAAAGACTGAAAAAAGTCTACTTCACTTAATTTTAGTGGCATTTTCAGAGAGATACTTTCTTTTACTTTATGCAAAACATTAATGTGAAAAAACACATGACATTATATAAAAGATCATTTGTATGTAGTTAATGTAACTTTGCCCTCACTCTGATTCCCAAGGGGTAGTCATATTTTTGTATAAACATGGTTTCTAATCCATGTTGAACATTTTCCTGAAGATATCAGGGTTGCAGAACTAAAGTGTTCTATGTTCTTCTCTGTTTGAAACTGTGAACCATAAACTCTGACACTGTTATGTCAGTTTCTATTATCTGTCCCAAAGAAGTGTAACTGCTCTTTTATTGAGAAGCCATAATGAAGGAGGTGTTTAGAAATAATAAAATAAATAAAGACAGAGAAGTTCTTAGGGACTTCTAAGTTTCCAAGCTCCAGCTGTTTCTGAGGACAAGATATTTTAAGAGTATATAAAGGAAACAAATTTCTTTTTCAGGAAAAAAATATCAAGCAATTGTGCAGCTGTCGTGAAAATTATGTTATGATGTCATACGACAGCCACACCTACCATAAAGTACATGACAATTTCTTCAAGTCACAAATTACAGTAAACTAATGGAGGGTGAGGCAGAATAAACTAAGAACAGACTGTTCTTCTCCCAAATATATTTTGAAAGCTTACCAACTGTTATGGGCTGAAATTTGTCTCAACAAAATTAACTGTTGAGTGCTAACTCCAGCCCCTACCTCCCAGAATTACTCTGAATATAACCATATTATAGATAAGGTCTTTAAAGAAGTGGTTAGATTAAAATGAAATATGACAGAAGACTCGCTTCAACTATAAGAGGAATTTGGAGACACTAAACACATGGAGATACTGAGACTATCATATGAAGGCTTCAGAAGACAGTCACTCAAATAGGAGGGAAGCCTTAGAATGAAACCAAGTTGCTGACACTCGTACTTGGGCTTCCAGGCTTTAGAATTGTGAGAATACAAGAAAGCCAACATTTCTTAACAAGTGAGTGGCAAATTATCTTCAACTGCACATAACAAAGATGATATATGATGTTCAAAGGGATTTAGCCCCAAGATACAAAAATGGATTAACTTACATTTAGTATAACTAATTTGAAAAACGAAATGGGGGTTACTAAAAAAAATTAAAAGTGGCATTTAATTTAATATAGTCATCCAACTTCTGAGTATTAATGGGCAGGAAAGGAAAATCACTGCCTTGTGCCTGTATCTCCCTGTTCAGTATTGCTTTTGTTATAACTGCCAAGATAGACTAACAAACTTTGTGTCCTTAAATAGATGAATGGACAAAGAATATGTGAGTCATAAATAAATGAGACATAATTCTATGTATTAATTTATAACTTAAAAATTTTGACTCAAACATACAGAATATTGAAAGGTGGTTACCATAAGCTGTGGCTAGAAGAAATAGATGTTGTCCCCAATGGACAATTATTTGAGCACCAACAGATAAGTTGATGTAGTTATTAAAAACTGAAAGTAGAGAAAGGAGATAAAAGTAAAGAGTGAGGCTGACTGGGGGAGCAACTCTTGAGATATGCTCACCCATGCCCAGTTGCCACAGTAGACACGTTTTGTCATGTAATGCCTTTCTTAATTCCAAGGATAGGCAATTATCATGAACAAAAGATATGAGATCTCAGAACCCTAGAGTAAACAATACACTTTAAAGTGCATCAGAAGAATTTTCCAGGGCGGGGGGGGGGTACTACCTCTTCCACTCTCACCCCAATTATTAGTCCTTAAAAGGAAAGAGAAGTGATAATCCATTGGACCAACAGAATTGGTGAGGGACCAAGCAAAATATTGTGCACAAATACGAGTGAACCACAAGAGAAGGAACTGTGATAAAGACAAGATATATTGACTGGGGAAATGATCATGGACATCACCTATCACAGAATCACACCTAAGGCCACACAATAAGTGGACGGGTCAAAATGCTAAGGACAGATACACAGTTCAAGAAAGCAAGGTGCCCCTTCCCAATCAATGGGAGAAGAAGGTCACAGAGATGGGGCTGCAGGCCCACACAAAACTACATTGAAGGAGAGGAAATGATCCGCAAAGCTTTTCGGCAGATGCCTTCCGCAACAAGTATCTTCTACATTGAATGGAATTGATTGAAGACCGTCAACAAGAGAAAACACCAATAGATTTCAACGGAGAATGAACAGCTCCCCAGTACAGAGATAAGACGGAACATCTACCAACAAGGCTTGCTATATTCTAGGATCACAGTCCCTCACCAAAGAAAAGGACATTAACATAGAATACGAAGTGACCAAAGGACTTAACATAGACCAAAAACAATAAGGAGAGGGGTTGGAGTGAACAGAGGGGGTCATCAACGGTGGGTGGGGGAGAGGCTTTCCAATAATCATTTGCCTTTACTGTAAAATCTAAAGTAAGAATAAAATAAAATGAAATACAATAAAAAGAATTATCCTGGACTTGCCCATGGCAAGTGTCTCTCAGGAACTTAAGGACCTTAGCTGCTTTTGACCAGAATCACCTTGTGCTGGTGGGCCTTCTCCCAGGTAAGCCTGCATGGTCAGAACCTGAGTAAGAACAGCTGCCAACTGTTTTCAGAAAGATGCAGTATATTTACACACTGGAATATTATGCACCAATCAAATAAGACAAATATGTCATTTGCAGCAATATGGATGAAGCTAGAAAGAAGAATTGTGCAAACTGAAATAAGCCAGAAAGAAAAAGAGAAATATGGGATGGTCTCACTTATCTGAGGGATATAAGAAAAACAAAATAAATATTTTGGAATGACAAAAAATGCAAGACTTAACCCTCATATCATTGTATGAGATGATTTTTGCACAATCTTTTACCAAGTTATCTCTCTCTATATAAAATATTATCTGAATTATGGTTATATATAATAACAAATGGTTAAGAAAAATTTAAAACTGCCAACAGAACTAAAGCATAGGGCAAAAGAGGGGGATAAGAAGGAGGAAGGAGAAATGGGGAGGGAAAGGGCACAAAAGACTAAGATGGTACACAGGTGGTAAGGTGATGGGAGAACCTTGGGTAGATAATGATGCAATATATATTATATATATTTATTGTTTGCACATATATATGTATATACACACATGCATATATACATATATGAGCAAACAATAAAACAATGAAAAAAACTGAAAATGGGATATAAACTTAAATAGAAACTTTAGTTATGAGTAAGATTTGTGTTTTAATATCATTTGCACCAACAATAAAAAATCCAAAGGACATTATTCAAGGTGAAATAAGGCAGAAAGTAAAAAACAAATACTGTATGTGATTTTACTTTTCTGTAAGTCAGTGCCTTTAATTAACCTATACTGCTCCAGTAAATTCATGTGTGTTCTTGCTTCAGTGATATTTTAGTCTTAATTTTTCCATTTGATCTTGTTTATTGTATAGTTTACTTGATTGTATTATAATGCATAATCCAAACAGAAAGACTTATTTAAAATGACATAAAGTTTCTTCATATTCTCCATAGAGAATTATATGTATACAATACATTTTAATTATATGTCACAAATATAATGCATAATGTGTTTGAGATGAGTCTATTATCTGACCATGCCATGGGACACTGGTATGGGTTTGAAATTATTTAATGTCAGACATTTAATAAGGGTTCAATACCCCTTTGTAGCTCTGATCAATACATTGTGCCTTTAAACTGGCAATGAACTTTGTAAACTTGAGTTAGCTAAATATTTGTTTTACTTAGAACAGGTATGGGTTCCCTCTAATTAACTAAGAAACTATAAACCCAGTAGTTAAAGTTTCTTTGATTTATTGTTTACTCCCATGAGTAAGGTTTTAATTCAAAGATATTTTAGGATATTTTGATATTTGAATAATTCTTGTCTTAAAGATTTTAGAGATACTCTCCATACAATTTGCCTCTCTACAGCAGAGTCTTGCAGTTACAATACAAAATGTTAAAAACCGATGACTACAACTACTACTTATATATAAATTTTCTGAAAAAGAAAATGTGAGTTAAATTCTGTTCACTTGTATTAAAATGTTCATTAAGAAAAAAAATCCCATCTTGTTTATCAGTTTTTCCTACTTTCCTTAGTTCCAAAGCTTGCTTTTCTTTCTTTCTTTCTTTCTTTCTTTCTTTCTTTCTTTCTTTCTTTCTTTCTTTCTTTCTTTCTTTCTTTCTTTCTTTCTTTCTTTCTTTCTTTCTTTCTTTCTTTCTTTCTTTCTTTCTTTTTTGTCTCATAATGAAAATGAAACTAGAAATAAGTGTCCATAAATTAAAGACATTTCCACACTTAATTGAAAACTGAAGCATATAAAGCCTCACTATAAATTTCTTGATTGAATTTTCCACACTTTTTGACAATTGCCTTTTATCATTTAAATACTTATTGTGAAAGGGCAAAGAACAAATTTAATTTAGTATCTAATTCTAAATAGATCTGATCAATGTATGGTAATATTCCAGTTAAATAAGACAAGGTATATAGGATTTATTAAGTTCTAACTCTCCAGTTAGAAGAGTATAAGCTCTTCTAAAGAAATATGATTTCATGTTTCTAACACCCATTGCATGCTTGAGAACACATTTATAAAGATGCTCATTTCTTGATATGTGCATTTATGTAGAATAATCCCCACCAGCACATGTGACAGTTTAGTTGTGCCTCATTAAGAACATTTGTCAGCCTAGGAGGCAACTAGGATTATCTGCCACTATTGGTTATAGAAAGTCTATACATATCTCTTAGTAGTATTAATTTTGCCTCAATATAGGCATGTTTTCCATCTCTAGTTAAAATAAGACTCTTAAGATTTTAGTCAAACACTTACACTTCCTGGATGCTTGCAGCACATGTGTGTGTTTGGGGGAGTGGTAGGGGAAGGGGTGGGTGAGGTGGTAGCTTTTAGGGAACAGATTAAATTTGTATCTATATTATTTAAAACATTACAAAATCTATGCCAAAGAAAAAAGAACCTCATTTTCATTTGTAAGTTCACATTGATTCAGAAAGTTAAAAGAAATAATCCATTAAAAAATAAAGTTTTATACATAATTGTGTAAAAATATTGATAAACTTTTATATAACTAAAGTTTTATGTTCTGAAATCTGTGGAGAATTATTTTGAGCTAGTAGTAATTTAAATGTAAAAGGACCTTCCTTAAGTAATTAATTAATTAATTAATAATTAATAATTCTATTAATTATTTTCCAGACAATGATTTAAATTGTTTAATAAATTTAATTTAATACTTAGTGTTATATACTTTGTAATTAATTATCTTCTAGTCGGCATACTTATGTCTGTCAAAAATAATTTAAAGGAGCAGTATGTTATCATTCATATCATATTTCGGTTAATAAAATTCACTTCACACTTATTAATTTACTTAGGAAAGGATTTTGTGATACATTAAGGAATGTAATATGAAAGAAAACACTTCATGTAAATTTATGTCATTCAGATAGATAACTGGCAAAAAATAACAATGAATAAGGATAATGATAAAATAGGTATTGAAAAAATAGGCGTTGAATTCTAATATGGAATTTCTTTTACTGTATAGTAAATTAACCCTAAAACATATACATATATATATATGTAAAGCTATTAATTTAAAACAGCATTTGTTTTCTTTTAGGCTTAATACAATTTAGAATTTATCACAATTTTCATAAGTACAAAACATAATACTCCTAAGTTTAAATTCTATAGTTAGGCAAGAATTTTAATCAGATTAAAAATAAGTTTTATGGTGATAAAAAAAATTGCTTCTCAGTCTTTTGGCTAAGGTCAAATGTATGATAGTCAAAAAAAAGTTATACCAGCTACATATATGTTCTTTTGAAATACTGCATGCTTACCATGAATAGAAGAAACAATTTTGTCAAAAAATGTGGTGGATGACTCCCAAAGATCACAATGATGTGATATATATATATATATACATATATAAATTATTTAAATCAAAAAATACATATATTTTGGATTTAGAACTCTGAGACAGTAAACTATATGCTACAAATAAAGTTTTTCAAAAGCATTTTTGAAATATAATTTATAATAATTGATACTAAAGATATGAAAGATATGAATAAAACAGGAAAATATCCTGAAAACAGAAACAGTTAAAAATACAGATCATAATAATCCAAATTTGGAATTCAAAGTCTTTCATTTAAACAGGGGTCAGTGAAAGATCTAGATGAAGCACGCTTTATAAAACCATTTTGCTATTATGGGAAAGGGGTGGTTGATATTGATACTGAAAAAATAAGTTATGTTAAAATAAGGATGATAAACATTTAAGAGTTTTAAGTTTTAATGCAAGCTCAATAGAGCTGTATTAATTTGCTAGGACTGTCATAACAGAATATTGTATATATGGAAGCTCAAACCAGACACTCTTTTTCTCATAACTTCTAGAGTCTGAAGTTCAAGACCAGGATATCCTGATCATGTTGAAGTTTCTCTGAGGTCTCTTCTCTTGACTTACAAATGGGGCTCTTCTCCTTGGCTGTGCACTCTATGCTGCTGTCTCTGTTGCTTCCTAATTCCCTCCTATCAGCACCAATCAAATTGGTAAGGAACTCATTTTAACTTTGTTACCTTTTTAAAGGCTTTATCTCCAATCTGGTTACATTTTGAAGTGTTAGGAATTCTATATGAATTTTAGATAAATTATTCTGTCTACTAAAGTAGAACTTTCATGCTGCAATAGAGGAAGCATAAAGAAAATAAGAATGTAGAAAGTATCCCATGTAAAAGAAATAGCAAACAAATAATTTGCCAAAAGGAGTAACCATATATAACTGGAGAGAAATCTAACAGGAGAAAAATTCCAAATTGAATTAAAAAGTGTATCGATATACAGAAATGTAAAGGAAGTGACTAAAAACAAGTAACAACAACAACATCAGATAAAATCAAAGAATGAGAAACATAGAACATATTTAATAGTAAAATTAAGAATTAAAAGACAGTAAAAGGCAACTAAATGTAGAAAGAAATAATATATGTGACAAGTGGAGTGATATGAATGCATTTTACTAAAAGTACTTTAAAGGCAAGAGACAGAATCCTAATCCAAGTGGATAAAAAAAAAAATTGTCATTGTAACAGGAAGTTCACATAGTAAAACACTATCATATAGAATGGAATGACAACAATGTAAGACTTAACCATCATAGCATTGCATGAGATGATTTTTGCACAATTCTTACCAAGCTATCTCTCTCTATAAAAAATATAATCTGAATCATGGTTTATATACAATAATGTATGGAGAATAGTGAAGCGACATTCACTCCTTGCTACTGATGGTGAAATTTAACTTTTCTTTTTACCCAATACATTGCTAGTTTATAAGTTTTACAAAATCTATCATCTTCTGAACACAAAAATGATAATTATCAAAAGTTATGGAAAACTGCCTAGAGAAAAGAAATGCTATGTGCATGTTTTGAAGCCCTAGGGTTTTGTCATTTTTATGAAGATTCACAATCAGAGCTATCAAAATGAGAATGGAATCTCAGCATTATATGTTCTTTTTAGTTTTTCTATCTTTATAGTTTGGAATGAGCCTAAAGATACCTCTTACAGATTCTACTAACCTATACCTGCTTTGGGGTATGCACAATTTGTACTTTTTATGTACCCAAGTTGAAAGAAAAACTGGAGGAGGAAAAAAGTAGAAACAATATTTTTCAGAAATGCACTGGCACTCTGTGGAACACACAGAATCATGCTATTTTTTAAAATGTAGAATTACATATAATTTTAGCTCTGTATACCCTGAAAGGCTACTGGTCAATTTTCCATTGAGCATCTCTAAATATTCCATATATAGATTGAAGACCTATGACATAAATATTGCTCTCTTTGTCATACTCTACAGATTTCTATAGAACCTGTAACAATTCAATGAAACATAGTCATCTGTCTCCTCATGTATTTACTTTTCATTGGCAAAAATATTTTTCCAATGTATGCTACTTGTTATCATATCAAATACTTAAAATTAGTGAAAGTAATTAGTGAAAGTTTTTTTTATTAAAAAAAGAAATACATTCAGCTCTGATACATTCAGACAATATAAGTGTAGATAATAATTTGTTATATGACAATGATAGATTATAGATAAAAAATTGATGATTGACATATGATAAGTTCAGAAAGGCATGAAAGAGAACCTAATATGCAATCTGATAATATACAAATAAATAATGTAAATGAGTATTCAATTATTACAAGTTTTAGATATACACAAAATCATAAAGATAATAATATAATGAGTCAAACATACTTTATATTCATTGGCCCCTATTGTGCACATCAACAATAGTATGGCAAATTTATAAATAATGAAATAACATTGAGATGTTATTAACACAGGTCTACATTCACATTTCTTATATTTTCATGGGATTGTCTTCTTCTGCCCCATATATATAATAGTATTTCAGTTTTTCCTTCATTGGTTGATAGTGCCAACTTAAGGAGTACTTGCCAGAATCTTGTGGAATATCCTCTACTGTTTTTTTTTTTTCTGATTTTTCCCCCATAAACTACAGTATTTTAGGAGGAACATTACAGAGTGAAATTTCCATTCTCATCATTTCATATCAAGGGTGTATTATCAATAAGAGGTTGAGGTTAATTCACTTGGATCAGTTGACTGAGAGAAGGTAGCCTTCTTCAGGTTTCTCCATCTTAGAATGAATGTTTTGTTTTCTTTCTATACTTTTCTAGAAGTCACCATGCACTCCCTATCATTAAGAACTGGAAAGACATATTGCATCTTTTTTTTTTTTTGGTACCTATTTTTTAAATTAAATTAATTTAATTTAAAATTTTAATTTTAAATTAAATATATATATATACTTAAACATATTTCATATCTTTGTATTCCCCAGAGTTCACCCACCACCTCCCCTCCTTGACCACTTTAGTTTGGTTGCTAGCTTCTTTTGACTTTTCCTTCTGACTTGTTTCTGCTAATATGATTTCTTCTAGGTACGTCCATATTATCTCCGATTCATCAAGTTTGTCATTTTTAATTGATGAGTAATATTCCATCGTGTATATATACCACATCTTTTTCATCCAGTCATCTTTTCTGGGACAATAGGGTTGTTTCCATGTCCTTACAATTATAAATGCTGAGTCATACTGCATCTTAATGTTGAAGTATCTTTGGGAATTATGTGGAGATTTTTCTGCATGGAATATTTGTATATTCTCATCCACCTACTTATTTATATATTTTTACATATCACAATGGGTAGAATATATTTATTTTGCATTTCATAAAATCCTAGATAGATGTCATAAAATTGTAAATCATAACCTATGAATATAGAAATGTATTGAGTAAAAAGAAAAGTTGAAGGGAGTGGATGTTGCTTCACTATATTACTATGCATATATACCATGGTATATATACCATGCATTATATATAAGCTGTGATTCAGATGGCATTTTATAGAGATAATTTTGTAAAGGATTGTGCAAAAACTGGTTCATGCTATGTAATGATGGTTAAACATTCTTTTTTTCATTCCACCGTACATGATAATGTTTCCCATGCGAAATTTCTGTTAGAATGACAATTATTTTGTCCTCTCACATTTTAGGTTCTCCATAATTCTTGATAATTATATTTTGAGTGTATTTTGTGTCACTATTTAAAACATTTTATTTTTTCTTCAAATTGTTATAGCTTTGGTCCTTGGGACCCTTTGTCCTGGATCCTCCATTCATCTTAGAGACATCAATCACCATCGGTGGTTTTCTCAGTACTTCTTTGTTTTTCAGTATGACAAGATGCTCCACACTTATCTTGACTATTTCCTGTCCACTTCTAGAATTAGTCAGTTTCCCAAGGAGTCCTGATTATTTTATTAGAGAGGTTTAGACAAATCATCGTTTGTGCTAGGTGTGCCTATTTGCCACTGAAGTAGCTTTGCTTTTAGTTCTCATCACTTGGCAGAGTGAGGAAAGCATGTATGTATTCTAACCTATGAATATACATACCTGCTTAAAGAGTTAAATATAATAGTTCCAAATAAAGCAATAAAAAATGACTTCATACAGATGTTTCCAACTAATTGATCACTGTATGAATCATTCTAACCTATCCTTGTTATCATTTGCCCTTCAAAAATGAAAAATTTAATTCCATTATCCACTAATTAATAAACTGCTCAATCTTAATGTGTGTGTGTGTTTGTGTGTGTATGCTCTTAAAGTTGCCATCCTGTATTCCAAGGGATACAACATTCTTAGCAAGAGTACATATTCAACTTACTAGTATATTAAAATTCAGCTTAATTATCTTGGTCTAGGTAGAATCCACTAGGATCCCCTAACTTGTTACATAATTTAAAAGATTTGCCTACATTAAAGATAATTCTTTGTGCTATAAAGCTCTGGGGTTTTGACAAACACATGCAGTCCTATACTATCACTGCAATATTTTACAGGATCATTTGTGCCCTCTACTAAGACCTCTGTGTTTTCATTGTTGAATGAACCCTTTTTTCTCTCCTTGTTCTTGATAACACTGTGCATTCACTATCTGAATACTTTTGTAAGTTGCCAATTAACGAAATCATACATTATGTATCCTTGAAAGATTGCCAATTAATGAAATCATACATTATGTATTTTCAAAGATTGACTTTTTCTCTTAGCAATATGCATTTAAGCTTTCTCCATGTCTGTTTATATCTTAATAACTAATTACTTTCTATTGCTTAATAATAATCCTTTGTCTGATTGCACCACAGTTTGTTTACACATTTACATATTGAAAGCAATCTTAGTAAATTTTTATTTGATTTTGAAGAGAGGCAGTAGAAAATGACATCTTACCTTGTCAAAATTTTAAAAACATGCCTTACTGTTAAGTATGATGTTATATATGTTAGCTTTCCATATAGTTTCAAAGCAGTAAACTCTATCTAGTTTGTAGAAAACATTTTTTATGAATGGGTGTAGAAATTTCTAATTGTTTCTTAGTTTGGGGAGGTGTCAACTTATATAATTATATGACTTTTCTTTTGTTTGGTCTGCTTATGCATTCATTTTCCAATGTTGAAATAGGATGCATGACAAATATCCCACTCGATTATAATAAATTATTTCAAACCATTTTTTTGTTTAATTGCTAATTTCTGTTTGGAAAGTTTTAGATCAATGAGCAATAGAGCTATTGATTTATATTTTTTATTTCTTAATAAGTTTTTGGTGTTGGAGTAATACTGATTTTATGGAATGAGTTTGACAGGAGGCTTTTTCTTTCCATTACTAAAAGACAGATAAAAGAATTTGTATTATTTAGTTCTTAAATTGTGGTGTAATTCACCAATGAAACCATCTGAAATGTGTGGGGTTTGTTTGGGAAGGTTATCAATTTTGATACAACTCCTTTAAGAAGATATGGTTATTTTGGTTATTATGGTTATGGTACTACACATAATCCTTGTGTAATTTTGATTGCTGATATCCTGCAAGAACTTTTTCCATTTTATATGTTATGAAGTGTATTATCCATGAAATTAAATATCTATGAAAGTCAAAATGAGTTTCCCATTTTTGAGATTTGTAATATGACTTCCTTTCTTCCTTCCTTCCTCCCTTCTTCCTTCCTGCCTGGTATCCTTTTCATTCATTTTTAAAACATATCAAAAGTGGTCATTTTATTGTTCTTTGCAAAGAATAAACATTTTATATTATCAATTTTGTCAGTTGTTTTCTTTCTTTCAATTGTGTTGTTTCCTTCTAGATTTTTATTTCCTGTCTTTTATTTATATAAATTTACATTGTCTTCTTGTTTCCTAAGGAGGATCCTTTGGTCATTGACTTCAGTTCTTCTTCCTTTGTAATATATGCATTATATTCTATAAATTTCTTTTAAAGTATGCCGTTAACTGCATCCTGCACATTTTGATATCTTATCTTCATTTTCATCTAATTCAAAATATTTTAAATTACCTTGTGACATTTTAAAATTATTTTTTAGCAACTGATCTTGATTTTTTTATATAAAACACAGCTGTCAGAACAAGTTGAAAAATTTAAAATAACATTTATTTCTAGGTGGAAGTATCATTGAATATAATATTACATCATTTTCACTGTTACTAATTATCATGCATTACAAATTATAATCATTGAATATATATAAAACATTAACCAATATGTTTATATATAGCAGTTATAATTTAACATTTATATAATATATATTTACTAAATAACCTATAATAAATATATTATCATAAGTAATGGCATATATTTTAGTCATTTTATATATACAATTTGCTAATAAATGTACCAAGGTTTATAATACATAAATGGCATTACAACAAAAGATATGAGGCTGTAGACTACTTTAAGGTCATATTTAATCTGCTGATTCTTCCAATAGTTAAAAATAAAAATGTACTCTTAACTACCACTTATTAAACACTACATGTAGCCAGTCATTCATAAAAATTATTATACTAGTGAATTTTGGTTTGAAATGATTGAGCAAGGTTTCTAAAAATTGAGTTTTCAAGTTTGGGTATATTTCAAGTAATAAGATTAAAAGACAAACCTCTGTGTATCTACAGAAGTAGCTATCATTTACTCTATTGTTCATCTCTAAATTCAATAATTTCTTCTTCAGATAAGTGACCACTGTTATGACAAGAATAAAAAAGGTTGTGTAGCATAGCCTGTGAATGTTCTTGGTGAATTATTATACAAAAGTCACTTAAGAGAAGAGTTTGTCCCTCACCCTCATAAAGTACTTGTTACTTGGTTTTCAAAAACAACCAATATCTAAAGTACTCCATAAGACAGCACTTAACTGTCATAAATGATGAAAATAAATCGTTTAATATATTTGACAATAAATCAGAAAGTTATCAAAGTAGATTATCAGCTCCAGTAAAATTCAGTCAAACAAAATACATGTGATGCTTTATTAATATCACTATATGTTGGTTGTAGTTTGACCTCCACTGGAGAAGCTCTCTCTCTCTCTTTCTCTCTCTCTCTCTCTCAAGCACACACACACACACACACACACACATACACACACCAACATTTCATCATCAGGAAAAAGTTTCATTTAAAATGGGAAAAAAACTGTAAGTGTGCCAGGTATCATTGTTATTGGGTTGTTTTAAATATTGTGATTTTTTTAATCTAAAAAGGAAGTAACCATCACATCTCCACAAGTTTCCTTTAATAGTTACAGGTTAACATTCTCACCTATTACACAAAATAAAAATCATACTTTGAATGTCTGCGAAATAATTGGTTTACTAAATGTGAGGTTTTCTGGTACAGTCAAATTAGTCATATGCATGGTATTGTTAGTACAAATATAATTTTTGGTTAAAAGTATATATAATTCTCATCTGAAAGAAAAGAAAAGCAGGGAGAAAAAGAAAGAAAAGAAAAAGAAAAAGAAAGAAAAGAAAAGCAGGGAGAAAAAGAAAATAAGGGAAAAGAAAAAGAAACCATAGAGAAGATGACAATTTTTCTGGAGATATTGTGCTATTTTATATTGAGATCTTTGTTTTGATTTTTGGCTTTTGGGTCTTTCAAAAGGCTTACATAAAATGAATATTTTGATATTTTACTCTTTTAAATAAAAGATGAGGGAATATCTATCTGAAAATAAAATATTTTCTTTGAAACTACAAGGCAAAATATTTTTCTTACTGCCAGAAGACCTGGGGTCATATTCAACTTCTTCTACTTAATATTGGTTTAGCCTTCATCAAATTATTTAGGTTAGGAAGTTAATTTTCCTTATTGATAAGCAGCTTAGTTACCTATCACACATAAATCTTTGTGTATATTCACAACTCCAGTCAACCATTGTGTAAATGAAAAAGTCAGGAATTGAACAGAAGCTCTGACCGATGATCCACAGTATTAATTGAAATTAATTGAAGCACTTTTGAAGATCTAGACTAAAACTTAAAACTGAATTCAGACTCTCTGGGTTTAGCTATGACTTTTTTTTTCAAAATTCATGTTAGGTTAAATGATCATTTTGTGCAATTACAGGAAAACAAATGTGACATATAAGGGCGATTGCTGAACATTGGACTATATACTAAAATTTTATATGAATTTCTAATATTCTTCTTCTAGTAGTCTTATAACTCCTTTGATAAAGGATACAATTTAAGGAATAAGTAAATTCATTTTCTTTTACTATTAGTAAATGAAATAGCTGGGACTTGACCCAATGTCTATCTTGCATCTTGTACTATATCCCTAACTATAATACCACTTTTGAAGGTATTTCTTTAGAGTTATCACTCTATAATATATCAATTTCTAATAACTAAAATAAATGAAATTATATTTAATATTATGATACAATTTTCAAGGAAAAATTATTAGATAATTTAAAATATAAGTATCATATTCTGATGGTTGCTTTAGAAATTAACAAACTTTTCTAAGGTGACAGGGCATTATAGCTTGTTACCGATTTGATATTCAAACCAAACAATTTAGATTTGCTGTTCTTTCTTCTGTGTAAGACAGAGGAGTGTTGTGAGAGAAGGAAGTGGTATTTATGAACATGTGCTGAAAACCTAAAAATTATAACCAATATAATAATTCATTTTGACCAAAGAATGAAGTACAGTATGGTTTAACAAAGTTTTTGTTAGAAGAAGCAAATTCTTTTCATCAGGATAAATTTTAGGTGTTCATCATTAATAAATCAACTCCTGTATGTACTACTTAAGTTCATCACTAAAATTTTAATTCTATCCTTCATCAAAGAGTTGAGTCCCTTTACTTGATTTATCAACCTTACTTCTCTTATCCTTATGTTAAATGAGGTATTTTTTTTGTTGTTGTTTAATAGTTTAAAATTCTGTTTTGGTTTTATTTAGTTCGTTTGTTTGTCCAGTTTCTTAATATCCCATCTATGAGTGAAATCATATCGGTTTGTCTTTGTCACCACGCATTATTACCTTTAGATCTAATCCTGTAGATGGCAGTATTTTATCATTTTTTATAGCTGGGTAGTATTCCATTTTGTATATATACCATCTCTTTATCTAGTCATTTCTTTGATGGACACTTATCTTGTTCTTGGTTATAGCAACAATACTATGGTGAATATGGAGTTTGCATATATATGTCTTCAAATTAGTATTCTTGTATTTTTTATATGCTTCAGGTAAATACCTAGAAGAGGGCTATATGGAAATTTATTTTTAATTTCTGAGTAATCTCATTATTGTTTTTCATAACAACTAGCAATTTAATACTTACCAACAGTGTATAAGGCTTTATAAAACACAGATTATAAAATTGGCGTACAGGGTTCAATTCTCTCTATAGTCTCTCCAATATTCATTTCCACGTGGAAAAAAAAAAAGAGAATTGATGTGGAATTCACTGCATGAATAGGTAGACTGAAATTTTTGTAGTCATGGATTTCAAAGAAGCTTGATCAGAAACTTGACCTAATTGACCCACATTTAGATACAGCATGTATAAATTGTGCTTGATTTTAAATTTGTGATAATGTATAACCTGAAACAAATATTGCAAAATTTGGGCATTTATTTTATGATCAAATATTCAATCTGTGCATATGAGGCATAGCCTAGTATTTCTACTATTTACCATGCAGTCTTCTGTGTAACAATTCACTCAATGGAAAATGAGAAAATCAGGTGAATATCACCTATAATCCTTCAGCACTAGAATCATGTGATTTTGCAATATAAGAGGGCTTACATTTAGGGAATATATATATATATTTTATTTTTAAACCTTTGAATGTACATATTTATTTTTCTAAATATCATAAAGATATTTAGATAGACTAAAGATATAGGTGTAAGCAACACATGTACATGAAGGGAAAAAAAGTCCCAAACTTATATATATTATCAGGAAAGCACATAATGAATTGTGTGAAGGCATGCTAGTAAATGCAATTAGAATCTACACATCTTCAGGGCCATAGTGTGTTTAGGATAAAACTATAAAATATCTTATTATTAAAGAGAATGAAAAGCTCTATGTTTAAAGCAAATGACAATATAGAATAAATCCAGAGCATATCATGTTGAATAACATATACCATCTAAAACTGTTCGATCTTCATTTTGGAACTATATCATAATGAATGGATTTACAAAGAATACGAAAAATAATACCTAAGTATTAATAAAGAAGAACAAAATAATGACTTAGAAGCTCAAGTTCTTTGCACCATTCCTGTGTCAGGTTAGCCAACCTCTTTTTGATAAGGAGGATTTTCCACAGCTCCAGACATTGTAGTGAAGCAAATAAATTAATGGAAATTTATTCCATGTCCACACCATGGTAGTATCTATTACACACACACACACCACACTCCCAGATTCTCCTTACCATACTCTCCTATCTCTCTCTCTCTCTCTCTCTCTCTCTCTCTCTCTCTCTCTCTCTCTCTCTCGCGCGCGCGCGCTCTCACTATTAACACATATATAAACAAAATTACTATTAAGGAAAATAGGGTTTTTATAATTGATGACAATTGATTGTTTAAGAAAAGAGGCATGGTTTAAATTTAATTATACTATCACCATCAGCAGGAAAGGAAGGAAGTGACTAGAACTCCTAAATCTATTTATCATAGTCACATGCCAGTTGTCTTCAATATTTCAAGGCAGCAGATGAATCGCTAAAAATTAAATAGAAGGCATATTTTCTGCACTTTAAAATGTATGACCTTTGAAACAAATCAAAATGTACAAAACATACAAAAATATACAGTATATACATATGAACTAGTGAAATAATTAATATATTAACTAAATTAATTTTACTAATACATTTTATTTCAGCATCTTTATTTCAACATGCAATCATATTTTAAAATTATTGCTGATAAGATTTATATTTTTTCAAACTAGGTGTTTGACATAAAGGATGTATTAACAATTGAATTGTGTCTTAATTTCAAGTGTTCACTTGAAGCACTCAAAGCACATTTCAACTTCAAGTTCAGTAGGTGTGTAGTCAGTGGTTAACATATTAAAGAGACATATTAAAGAATTCACTAAACTACCTGGAATTTAAGCTTTTATAAAAAACAAATTTTATAGTGTTTTCTCTCATTCCCAGAAAATCATGTTAGTTTTAAAAATGATTGGAATACATTCAAGAGACTTTATAAAGTTATTTTCTAGTGCAACCACATATCCTACACTGCTCTGAGTAACAATGGCATAAGTATTTCATTTTCATAGGTTGCAACCACTTTTTCTATCAAAGTAGACTAGTCCAGCCTACTAACCATGATATGACATTGTTATAAACAGTAGGCAAAATAATCCACAGGGAAAGTGTATGGCATCATGGCATATAGCACTCAGAAATATTAGTTATAATTAACAAAGCAGTTGAATTAGGTAGTGTAAGTAGATAAACAATTATTGGCACTATTTTCATGTGTTTTTATATATTCAGAAAAAAGCATTTTCTGGCTCATAATCAAAATTCTGATATTATGACTCTCAGCAGATAAATTTAAGTAGTTTACTTTTTAATATATAAATCCATACTGGATAGCTAATACATGATTTGAAAAGATAAGTTTTGACTCTAAGTTTATTCTCAGTATTAGTCATTAAGCATCCAAGAAGAATTTTGCAGACCTTTTTCCTCTTTTATATTTGGTTGAAAGTGAGCAGAGTAAAAGAATATCACATGTTTCTCAATATTCATTTTTTATCACAAAACACTAATATTTATAGCTCATGGTTTTCAAATATTCCAGAAAAATCTGTCTGAGGTGAATCCTGTGTAGGTAGTATATAAAAAGTGGGATAAAATTTATGTGTCAACCAGAAACACATATTAATTAAGCAAGTTTTAACCTGTATAGAGAATTTAAAGTTCAAAATCAGCAAATCTTATTCTTGCCATTAGTAAATGATGTGTGATTTCTAGAGCTAAAAGAGAAAGTAAACTATATCTTGGTGTGCATTTTCAATTATATGACTCTTGACAGCAAGGGACATTGTAGAAGTAAAAAATAAGCAGTAAAGTTTTGGAAATATTTTTTACTTTTTTATCTCCAGAATTAAATTTTTTCAAAAGAAAAAAATTTGGCTACAGTGGGGAAAAAAATTAAGTAACTCATATTCAGAAAAATTTTTGTCACTATATTAAATATACTGATCAAATGATTATTACTATGAAAAAAAGAACATAATTAAATATTTTGACAGTTATTTCATCTCAATCAGTCAAAAGCCTGTCTTAAAAAATTGTTTATGGAGAAAAATATTTGTTTACTGCAAATAGATTTTCCATCATCTGTTCAAACCTTTCTTTTTTTGTTTTTAATGAATAGCTGTTTTTACAGCATAAGAAAACAATGCTTGCTGAAAGCACAGGTTGATAGATTGAGACAAGCATGGTGGAATTAATAGAGATATAAATATAAGAAGTCTAGTAAAACCCATGCAATTTGACTGTCAGATATAATCAGCATTTACTTGAGTAGCTGTTAAGAATTAGCATAAAAATTAGAAAACATCTAAAATAATTTGATAGTTGATATCTCTAAGTAGTACATAGGATAATTTCCCCCTATATATCTATTTTGGATGTTGGTGTTTATTTTTTTTTTTATGTCATACAAAACAAGGGTCTATAGCTTTCTGATTCGCAAGGCATGTAGATATTTTAATCTAACCCTGTTCATTATGCAGAAAATGAGCCATGTAGAGATGTCTGCCTGATTGACCATGAACAAATTAAAGAAACTACTTTAGGTCCCTCAAAATTATTAGGACTATTAAGTCTGAAATAGGTTACAGAGAATAAATGATCCCCTGCCAAAGTCATTTCAGGGTCTTTGAAAGAGTTGGGGTGGGTTTGGCGCAGAAAGGTTAACAAAGAAACAAACTAAGGTCAAGTGCAAGAGAAAGCAGTGCCAGATTTGAAATGTGGAAGTTCTTTCCTTCACTTTCTCTCACTGTTGACAAAGGGAGTTTCTTACCACTCTTGACCATACTTAATCAGTAAAGAGAAAAATTCAGGGGTTCGTATGAATAGTTTTAAAAGTCTAGCTGGAAAAAAATGTGTGGATACAAGAAACTAAAGAGGCCAGTTTAGAAACATGAGTGGCTTTTTGTTAACAGAGGAAAATTCATGATGCTAATTAATCTCTCAATACTTTCAGAGATAAATATTATATAACTGGCCCATCATTATTATGATTTTTACATCAGTTATGTTTTTTATAATTATCCCAAAAGTACACATTATATGTGCAATCTTGTCATATTATTAAATTAATGAAGTATATTTATTATGAATATATGTGTGTGTGATTTAAACCAATTTAAACTGAGTAGATCTAGTTTAGTGGTTGGACTATTTTTATATTGGGTTGCTTCTGTTATATTGAGGTAGAATAAAATACCTTAAAATGACTATAAAATCCTTGATCAAATAGCCTATCTTTTCAAGTCATTAGGGAAGATAACTAACTCGTTAGTAATTATACGTTCTACATGAGTATGATAGCGTAGTCAAGTCCAAAGAAAAGATAATTCATTTATTTAGTGTTTGACTTTCCTCATAAACTACTTATTTGTATTGTTTTGTATCTATTCTTTTCTTCGCACTCCTGTGACTCTTAATTTCACTGTCAAAACAAAAACATTTGGTTTGTTTATCACATAGTTTTCAATTTCAAGTAACTTTCACATATTATTTTATAATTTTATCACATGTAGCAATTAGAATGAGACTTTTCTAATTTTTTACTTATAATGAAGTCTGACTCATCATATTCAAAATCATCTGTCTGTCATCAGAACCTTTAGAATTTTATTTTAAACCATGGGCATTTTAAACTACATTTATATATATGTACATATATATATAGCACTGATCTATAAATTCTCTTAAATTTCTAAAGTTACAAAGATATTTTCTTTGTTTTACTTTCACCTTATTGACTTGTTAAAATTTTCAGAAATGTAATATTGCAGTAAGTGTTAGAAAATGTAAAATTATAACTTCAAATTATTTTCCTAAATTATTATTTATGGTTCTATTCTCCAACTTATTAGTCTGGACAAAATCATAAAACTGAGAAATATATACAAATATTGTAACAGCTAGCAATAGGATACATTATTTTTATATCATACTTGATTACATTATTTTTACAGCATACTTGGTTACAAAATTGAGTATTTCATTTTTCAAGCAAAAATTTATATATTTCTATACCAGATTTACATTAGTTTTCTCCTTTAAAATATAAAGCATAGACTTTATTTTAATATAAACAATTTTATTTTGTTCTTTGGGGTACAACCTCTCTGTTATATATTTTCCCCCCTCCCGCTTCCCTCCGGTGCTCCCTCCATTCTCTCACACCCCACTCTTTGTTGTTTATTAGCTGTGCAGAGTCCATTAGTCTCTTTCCGATGTTAGTCTTTTCTCTGGGTGAGGGACTGCGTTGTTGGGTCCAGGCGAAACTTGCTGTTAGATTTTCAGTCTTAAGTTTGCTTTGGGTGGCCAGGTTATATTCCATTGTGATCTGTCCATGTTTTTTTGCTGCAGGCCATCCTCTTCAATCCCATCTCCATTGATTTGCTGCTTTTCCTTATGGCTCTGGTGCTGGGCTTTGGGGGTCTTGCCTCCTGCCAGTGTTGGTCGAGGTTTTTCTCTGAGTTCAGGTTTTGTTTTGTTTTGTTTTGTTTGAGACTATGTCTTGCTATTTTTGCCCATGGAACCGCAGGCTCTCGTTACTCGGGGTACCACAGACTCAAGCAATCCCCAGCCTCAGCTTCCCAGGTAGCTGGGATTACAGGCGCGCTCCACCACAAGAGGCGGTTGCCTGCGGCCCAGGGTGGGGACTGGCGTTCGGAGCTCCCTTGCCAGCGGGGAGCGAGGGGTATCAGGCCTCCTGGGTAAGTTCCCCAGGTGGGGGAACGGGATGGGGGCGAAAACCCACCTGCCAGTAAGTGGCCGCTGCCACTTAAAAGCAGGCCTGGGCAGCACAGTGAAGCCCCCAGCCCTCGGAAGCCGGGGCGCATTGAGGTGCCACTGGCGAGTGGTGAGGACCACTGGCGAGTGGTCCTCGGGTCGGCCGGCCCCCGCGCTGGGACCTTCCGGCAAAGGGGTCGGGGAGTGGGAGGGCCCCCCCATCTCTCTCTTACTTCTTACTCCAGTTAAACTTCAGAGCAACCAGAATAGGTGCAACAGCAACCCCAACATAGAACGGGTGAGGGACCAGGCAAAAGTCCAGCCCAAAGACAGGAGCTGGACACAGCAGACGGACAACCGAGTGAACCCAGAACAAACATAGAGACACGATGTCACCATGCGCACTTCTACACTGTCCGGGCTAAAACCCGGGACTTTATTCTGGAGATATATTCAAGGAGAGCAACACACCCTCCCCTCATCAAGGGAGAGGAGAGGATGACCAAGGAGGGGATAATGGGCCCCACACCAAAACTGCAAAAGGAAGCAGAGGAGATAACCTTCAAAGGCCACTCGCAGAAGCCTGAACTCATGGGCTGGGCTAGGTGGCTCGTGTCTGTAAGCTTCAGCCTATGAAGCGGCCGGGGCTAGGGATCGCGTTCGAGTCCCTTTTTGGGCCCGTAGCGAGACCTAGTTCCAAAAAATAAAGCATGGACATAATAAAAATTTAGAAATGTAAGTAAATATTATACTATTAAACATTTGAAGATGTACTAAGAACAGGCTAAAACCACAAGGATTGGAGTTTGGGGGAGAGGAAAATATACATTTAGACACTGTTGATGGGAATGTAGATTGACCAGCCCTTGTAAAAAACAGTATGGCAGAGATATCTACCCAAACAACTCAAAACTACTAAGTTGTAGGGATGTAATCATACCTATATTCATAGTAGCCCTATTTATACTGGTCAAGTTATAGAAATAAACTAAGTGCCCAAGAACAGAGGAGTGAATCAGAAAAACGAGCATAAGTACTTAGCTATAAAAGACTCATAATGCTCAGCTATAAAATACTACTCAGCTATAGAAAAAAATGTTGTTTATATTGATCTTATTTTTTTCAAGTTAAAAAGTAAGTCTATATTTGAATCATTTATATATTTTTATACTCTGGAGATGATATTTTTCAATATTATCTTCTCATCCATTTTTATAATTACTTAATCTGCTAAACTTCTTTTATATAATTTAAGACAACCATGTACTTTCAACTACAAATGACTTCTCAATTTTTTGTATAATATTTATAGGAATTATTATTTGTTACCTTTTTGATTGTAAGCATTTTTTCTGATTTCAAAGCTATATTTCCATAAATATAGTACAGCACTTGAAATGTAAGCATAATTAACATAAATAACATTTGAATGATCTGATATTTGTTACATGTTGGGATGAAGAGTCCTATATACATATTTGGCAAAATGTGTAACATTATTACTGATAAATACACAGAAATGAGACAATTGGTATAAGGTAAGTATATTTTAATTATTTATATTTTGGCCCTTTTTGGTCATTGTATGAAATCATAGATCCAATGTTACAATTAATACTTTATGGTATTTTCTATTAAGAAGGAATTGGTTCAGTTTGATTTTAAATTTATGCAATTTGTGATTTTAATTTTATATGGTAAATCACCTTCACTTACAAAATATTATTAATATCTTAGACTATATGTACTTAGGAAAAATGAACTTTGCAATGTAAAATAGAAATGATAAACTAAAAATTTGTGAATAAATTTTTGAACTACTTCAAACTAACAGTGGAAGAATATGCCTGCATATTAGAAACAGTCCTTATTAACCTAAAGTCAGTCTTCTTACACACATCTAAGGAACTTATCCCTTTATTACGATTACAATTTCTTTTACATATGAACACTGAGAAAGAATATGACCATATGATACTAAAATTATAACATTATGTAGATATGATAAATCAAATTATAATGAATTTGAATATTATCAAAATACTGCAACATGAAGGAATTTCACTCTTAGCTTTTCATTTCCCTTTGTGTGGTTTGTTGAGAGATATAAAGCAAGCTGAACTGTAATTATTTCCAAGTTTATTCCTGTGAATCTTAGACTATTTACAGACTCGTATGATTGTACACCACTTTTAAATTGAAAAGTGAAATCTTTTTTTCTGAATAAATCATGGTCAAAATATAACAAGGAAATTTGTGGCTCTCATAAATGAGCTGTGATAAATCATGTTTCAACAATGAACAAGGCAAACAGTGTCATACTCTCATTTTACTAGTAAAGTATGGCATTTATTTCATGAGCAAAGTAATTACCTCTGTGACATTTAAGGTCCTTTTAAAAAAATATTATTTCAAATCTTTCTGTAGGTTATTTTTTCCAGCTGTGCTTCATTTACAACATCTTATCTATTCAAGCACTAAAATGGAACTTATTTTAGGTGGCATGTAAATGCACAGTTTCTTTTATACTGTCCTTGAAAATTTTTCCATATATATACATATATATGCAAAGACTTTTTAGAGAGGTAGTGACAGACCTCTGTTCAAAGTAAATCCTTGATCAGTTTCAATTAATTTTTTACTATGTGACCCTTTTTTCCTATATACTCACCAGTACAAGAATAGAATCTGGCCTGAGTATTTGTTATAATTTCTCTAGAAAAATTTTAAATAATTATTTTAGTACCAAAATTAGTCTTTTAAATTATTATACTTGGAAAAAACAAAAACTAAATAAGAGATCATAGTACTTTTAAACTGTAAAATCAGCACAGACATGGCCCTGATAGCCTAAGTTCTATGAAAGGGCAAGAGTCTGACATTTATGAGCCATAATTAGTAAACACATTGATCAAAATCCCCTCTAATGAACCCCAATTTATTTTCACTATTAAATGCCTCCTAGTATTAAAAACCTTGCGTTTTTCAACTGAAAGAACTCAATCTCTTCCCCGAATTGCAATAGACTAAAATAAAGCCTTCTTTGCTGGTTTTAAAATAATCAATTGTTTTTTTTTTTTATTAGTGGTATTTGCTAGGTTTTATAATGCATAATCTGCTGTAATTTTATCCTCTTCCCAAATAAATATTACAAATTTTCCAAATGAATCAAATGGTTCATTTTGTCAAAAGAATCAAATGGTTATATTTGGATGTCAATGCCTTCCTCTTGGCTTTTCAGAAAATTTCTACTTTGTAATATTACAAAGGTTTTTACATATTTTTTGTTTTTCTTTAATAATCTCTCCACAAAACTAGATATATGATACTTGATACTTTTAGCTCAACTCCATATATCTAAAATATATTTTTGTTCTAATTGCTGTGCTTTTATCCAGTATGTAGTAAAGATATGATAATTTTGTTCCCCCATGTACGCTCACCAAATCAGTGAGCTACATCAAACAACTTTTTCATAAAACTTGCAATGATCTTTCTATTGAAAAATTGGTCTTTTTATTCCTGTTTCCATAACACTTTACATTTTGTAAATGAAATATATTACAGCCTGTTAACTAATGGAATTATTGGTATTTCTTCCCATCCGGTCACACAAAATAATGTAAGATTTTAGATTGCAAGTCACCTGCTATGAGTCTCTATATCAACCTCATTTCCTAAAACAATGGAATAGGAATGTCTGTTGAATTAAATTGTGGCAACATGATTTTCTTAGATTTAATTTGCAACCTGATTGTCTTGAAGGGAGTGTTCAAGATCTCCCGGGACAATAAGTTACTTAGAAAGGAAAAGTAATAATTGAGAAAAGAATATTCATGAAAGCCTACAATGTATCTCAGGGATATAACCTCCTTTGATGGGTCAAATTGAGCTCAAATGCTTCTTCTTCTTTTGAAGCATTCTTTGACATTTTATAGTCAGTGTTAATCTTATTCTTTCTCTTAGCATGCTGAATATTCTCCCAACTATCTGGTTTTTCCTACTAAATTAGGAATCCTTCAGATCAGGGAGAATGTTCTTATCCATTTATTTTCCTTGATACCTGACAAAGGATTTTCATTTGTAAAATGCTAGATAAACACTTATGAATAAGAGAGGGGGAAAATGATGGGAAGATGGGAGGAAAGAAAGAAGGAGATGAAAAGGAAAAGAAAATGGGGAGAGAGGGAAAGAGAGAGAGAGGGGGGGGGAGATCAGTCTTTATTGATTTTTATTCCCATGTTTGTCTGGTCTTAAAGCCACATTTTCTTTTTAGGTTGCAATGTCTCCCCATCTCAGGGCGAAGAGCCAGCTGCAGAGAATACCCAAATCTGCCTACAATTAAGATTTAAAAAAACAAAATGAATGCAAGCACGGCAAAGACTATGAATCATTTCCTTTTCCCCTGTAAATTACACAGCAATCAACATAAATGGGCTTAATAAAAGATGTATAGAGAAGTTACTTTAAAAATCCAAAAAGTCTGCTCCTCCCCTACCCCTTGATATCCATATACTACTCAAAATGTTTTATTTTAAAACTCAGAATGTCTCTGTAGCAAATGATACCCCATGAGCAAATAGGATGCTTGTATTTGAAAATCTCTTTTCTTATTATGTATTTTTGTATTACTTTTTAGTGGCTTGATTTATTTTATCTAAACAATTTAACTAAAACTAATATGTATAAATTTTACAGAATAAATATGAACAAAAACAAAAAGTTAAGACAATTCAAAATACATCTCTTGTAGTGATTAGATAAAGTACTGGCAGTAGAGACAGAAAAATGTATAGATTCATGATATCTAATAGTGTATGTATTTTGTATGCTAATAAAATTTTATTAAATAATAAGACAAAATTAGGAATAACCTTATGTATTTGGTATCAGTAACTGAGGATACAGTTGTAATTTCATTTTAGGAGAAGGAGCAAATTTGGGGACATAATAAAAGTTCTGTTTTGTGGGGAGAATAATTAACATATGATGTGCCTATTATGCTTAAGACAGATATAAAGCAAGCAGTTAGATGTGTGAATTGATGAAAGATAAAACAATCAGGGTTGGTCATATAAAATTGATGAGCACTCATGTAAAACACTATTTTGTTTTTGAGGCTGTTCAAAAATAGAATTTGGTTTAAAAAATAGTTTAGCTTCATTTTTATTATTTTTATAGTATAAATTGTTCCTCTGACAATAATCCCTATTTTATAACTCTGAATATCGGAGAAAGAATAAAGTGGTTATATTTGGATGTCAATGCCTTCCTTATGACTTTTCAGAAAAATTCTACTTTGATATAGAAAGATAAGATTTTTATATATTCAAGGTCTTCTTATGCAGTTTATTTGCCAGAATTATATCTTCCTTTGTTCCTAAGGACATTTCTTATGTTTATGGAGTAACTGGTTTTAAGTAACTGGTTTTAAGTTAGTTTAAGTTATACATGATTTCATGTGAGAAATTATGCATCACCTTAAACTGTACTGACCACTGAGCTTTTTGATATAAAAGTCCTCTGTTAATTTAATCAGCAAGTAATTATTTATGCTGTTATGATTTAGACACTCAACTAGATAATAAACTTAGGGTTATTAAAAACTAGCTATGCTTCAATTATAGTAGTTATCTCACTAGTTTACTAGAGAGAGAATTTGCTATGCAAATTTATCACTTTCAAAGAGATAAGTTCCATAGGAGAGTACAGTTAAATTCTGAAAGAGGTCTGAGGAGAGATGCTAAATTGAGGGGTATGGGCAAGAAACCATTATAGTGCACTTATCTGACTTGGATAGAGCGTCAGAATCACATGTTAATATTATATCAGTATACTGATACACATTTGTGGTAGACTGAGCCTCAGAAAACTATCAGAATTTCCCTCATTTCAGAGTGACCATTACTTCAGAATGCTGAGACATTTGTAGAAAAAGTGTTTCCCCCCCCCTTATTGATCTCATGACTTTCTAATCTTGGGTTAGTGAATAATATCATGGCCCAGGTCTATGATGTGTGAATTGATTACTAAGGATAAAAAAGTCCATGGTGAGATGGTGAGAGCATGCATAGCAAACTAAAGAACAGCCTGCTGATTATACAGAAGAAAATTTCTATTTACATGCAAATATCTTTGTAATCAGCAGTGATAGGAAAGTAAATGTATGAAAGTCTAAAACATTTAGTTTTTTCTTCAAGTATTTCAACTTTCCTTAGATCCTACCTCAGAAAAAGCTTCCTCAATGACAAATCCTATCTTATTTAATGAAATTTAGGTATATTTTATTCGAAACAAAGCATATTGATCAGACTTACCTCTTCATACTTCTTTATGTACTTTTGGCACTTTTCAACTATCTTTTACTGGAATTATTCTCTGGTCAACTCTTTAGTGTTAATGAAAAGGCTTTCTAGAAATAAAATTTAAAGTTTTATTCTTTGGGGTCATCTATGTAGAGAATCATATCATCTGCATATAATGATAGCTTCAGTTCCTCTTTACCTATTTGTATCCCTTT